>JAWZYV010018123.1:0-29971 GCA_038373885.1 Cheiracanthium punctorium
GCAACATAGATCAAGGGGGGGGGAGCACTTGTCCCTCAGTGGATTTTGCATGCCCTTTTTTGTCCCTGTTTTTCTTTTCTTCTTTTTATCTCTTTCCATCATAGTAACGGTACGGTGAAGTAATCTTTGCCAACCCCCCCCCCCCACACACACACACACACACCAGGGAAAATATTCTGTTGCCGCCCATAGCGCTTTCATAATAGTAATGAAATAGCATTTATCGTTAAGCTCTCGTCTTTTTGTTTTCATATGCAAAACTTTTATAAAATACAGTACAATCTTGATAATCCGACATGCATGGGGTCAGACAACCAAAATTCTGGATTATCAAAATGTCTTGTTTTTGACACAAACTTAAAATCATGTGCTTTCGTTCGATCGACACTGTAATACCCTAGATAAATACGCTGCAAAAAATTCATTAGGTACTAGAAAACAATGACGAAAGAGGGAGGCGAGCACAGCAGCGGGCATGCTTGTTTACATCCGAGGTGGTCCACGGATCGAAACAGAATGACATGTTTCCCAAGAGCGCCGGATTAGCAAGAGTGAACTGTAAATAGCATTCTTTTTAACATATGAATGTATCTGATGATATTTTCTTGGTCGTCTGCTTGTACTGTGTACACCCTTTCAAAAAAGTATTCGATTAAAAGTGAAACTATCCTTCTTTCATATATTAAATATTATTTATCGTAAAATATAAGTTGGGTTATGCATAATTATAATTTTTCACAAAACCAAAGTAGGAAATTTCGTTTATACTGGAATACTTTGTGATGCTGTATGTAGCAGAAATAAAATAATTGACACATTGATCTTGGACAATATCTGCACAAATATATTTCTAATACTTTTTACTGCCATAAATCTATTTAATTTTATTGACAACAATTAACAATATGTACATGTATATGTATAGTTATGAAACATATAAATTAAGAATTATATGAAAATAAAAGCAAAGCAATTTAAGAAGTAATAAGTTGTATTTAATACAAAATGACCTAAACGTTTTATTTCGATTAAAATTATGTAATACTAATATAAAGAACATGGTAGCATCGTTCAAAGTTCTTGAATAAAGGAATGATAACTCGATGCTTTTATAGATTTTAAGTTTTGGACATTTTGCCAGTCTCCCTTTCTTCCACTTTTAGTTTGGCGCTTAACCCTTTAACGCGCAGTGTTCCCGCTCTGGGAACACCAAACTCTGACGTTTTGACTGTTGCCAGTCACGAAGAATAGATTGGATTTCTATCAAAATAGTTGCGGGAGACATAGCTCCACGGGAATCCTTTACTCTTTAGCACGTCATTTCCCGTAAAAAAATGGTCACGATTCTTTTTAACAGCATTGACATCTGCTGAAAAATGGAAGAATGCGAGAACAGCTGGATAGATTGCCCAATTCTGAAAAAAAGGGCAGCTGTTGCCATCGCTCGACTTAACTACCAGCAAGATGGCGGACGATCGAAACGTTCATCGCGTGCCACAGATCTAGAGACCCTTTTTTGACGACAGCCAGCTGTCGTCAAAAAAGGTTGCGCCTCAAAGGGTTAAGAGAAACACTTTATTCTTAGCTTTTATAAAGCTTAAATAAAATTAGCTTAGCTTAAATAAAATTATTTCCTCGCGCATGTTCACAGTGAAATGAAATCGTTTGAATGGGAAAAGTTTTCGCACGTTCCCAGAAGAGCATGAAATTCGATTTTAGTATCTATTATATAAATGTGAAAGTTTGTCTGTTTGTTTGTCCGGGAACTCCTCCCACTCCAGAATGATGTCATGAGTTTAAAAATGAGTTAGAAATCTAATTACATTAAAAGGCTTTGACGCAAAAATTTACTCTTATAAAAATTCAAAGTATTTTGTTTAATGCGCGTGTAACACTTAGCGATTTTTGAGCTGTGTGATTTTTCAGCAACTATAATAACGAAAGGAAACTTGCATTTTTTTTTAAATCGTGGGAAATTCAAATGTCGCCACAAGATGCAAAAATACTAATTAGCATAATGCATAGTATTCGCTATCGGTTTGACGACGGTCGTTGTATGCAATCCCAAAAATTGTGCAAAATGTCTCCAAGTTTGGACGACTTTTGGCGGTATATTATCTACATTAGATATACTATTTTTGGGTTAAATTTTAGCAACTTAACAAGCTCTTGCACAAATGTTGCATCATTAACAAAATAGCTCCGGAAAATATTTGAAATACCGATTAGCTAGGAATAACCACAATATCTCTCAAATTAACTTTAATAAAGTTCTGTTGCAAGCGAGAGTTTTTCAACGTCGTATGTTTCAATATTACTCCTTTTGAAAACTACTGCGCGAAATAACTAAATTTGACTACCCTGGTCAGAACGTGACGTCATAGATTAAAAATTGTCTAAAAATTCGTAAACTCTGCAACACAATTTAACGTCCTATTCGCAATTTGAGCGATTCCAAATAGTTCCTAGAGATTACACAGTTTGATGTTTTCACGAGCCTGAACCATGGTGGATTTAAATACACTCATGTCCATAAATTAAGGATAATTCAGAATCACACAGAAATTGATCTCTAAAATAAAAATTTCACCTGTGGAATGATCACACACATCTTGAAGAAGAATATGCAAATTACAGGAAACCACCAGATGGCGTGGATGGTACGTCACAATGACGAGAGTGTAAGAGAGGGGTATATAAGGAATGGTGGCAAAGAAGTAAAATTGTTCACAAGCGCTGTGAAAGCCTTTCAGTGCAAAAACCGCATAGTTATGGCACAAAGGAGGCATTTGGATGATGTTTTACGTGGCAGAATTATCGGACGACTGGAATGTGGACGTACCCAGCTGGAAGTATCCGAGGAACTTGGAATCGCCCAGAGTGTCATCTCCAGGCTTTAGCAACGATTCCAAGATGATGGTAATGTGAGTAGACGTTACAGCACAGGTCGCCCCCGAGTTACAACGCCGAATGAGGACCGCTATTTGGCAGTTACTGCCAAAAGAAACAGACGGAGTACAGCATCAGACCTGTCTCGTCAGCTCTCTTCAGCTACCGGTACGACAGTTTCAAGGCAGACCGTGTACAGACGCTTAGGGCACATTGGTCTATATGCTCGTAAGCCTGTCAGATGTGTTCCACTTACCGCAACTCACTGTCGCCTGCGATTAACCTGGAGTAGAGAGCATGCATTGTGGACACCGCAACAGTGGTCTTGTGTGATGTTTTCCGACGAGTCCAGGTTTAGTTTGGAGTCTGATTCTCGCCGGACATTCATCTGGAGAGCGCCAGGTACCCGTTATCACCAAGAGAACACCATTGAAAGACACCGTTACGGTGGTGCAGGATGGCTCGTTTGGGGAGGAATTATTCTTGGTTCCAGAACTGACCTGCATGTTCAGAGTGTAAAGATGACAGGCCACATCTATCGGGATGTCATTTTGGAACAACATGTACGTTTGTTTCGGGGCGCCATGGGTGCTGAATTTGTGTTTATGGATGACAACGCCCGTCCTCACCGTGCAAACATTGTAGACGAATGCCTTCAATCGGAGGATATCACCCGTATGCATTGGCCAGCATACTCACCGGACTTGAATCCAATAGAGCATGTGTGGGATATGCTTGGCCGACGAATTGCAGCCCGTCAACCCCCTCCCACCTGTCTACCGGAACTTCGGAGTGCATTGCTTGATGTGTGGTGTAATATTCCCCAAGATCGGATTGACCATTTGATACTCAGCATGCCTAGGCGTTGTCAGGCCTGTATTGCATCGTCCGGGAGACATACTCCGTATTAACCATCCTACTAACCATGTTATACTGTTTTTTGTAAATAGGTTCTTTTTTGAAATTTGGTCAAGGGAGTAAAACTTGCAATTTTTATTAATTATGTCAAACATATAGCATCTTTTTTGCTCTTTACTTTTTGTTTAATAAATAGACTTTACAAATAAGTCAAATTTGTTTTGCTTCTTTCTCTTTCTTTGCCTGAACTTCATTATCCTTAATTTATGGACATGAGTGTACTATTTAAATTGGTACAGCTTGGTTTTTTCCACCACCGCGAGATGACATATTTTGCTGTGCTAAATAGGCTAATCAGACAAGAATTATGCTTAAAAATATATGGAGATCTGTTTTAATGGCAAATTCCACAGAACCACCAAAAAAGTAGAAAGGCATCATTGGTTTAAAATATCTAATCTGTTTCTTTAAATTGAACCTTAAAAACGGAGAAACGAAGATGGATAATATTAATATCAGTAATAGATAGTATTTTCATTTTTTTCTCTGGTAGTAATAGTAGATTTGTTTGGATAATACGGATTAAAGCACAGTATACCACGTTAATAACTATTTCGTGAAATTAAAAGTGTTATATTCATTATTTTTCAACGACCGTCTTACAATTAACTAAACCATAATCCTATGTCGCGTAATATATCCCGCGGTAGTTTCAACAAAAGGACTACTTGAACTTTTTGACATTTTGTTTTCGCATACATAGTTACGATTATATTTTAGTAAAATATTCGTTTCCTACCGTACGAAGAATGGGTACGCAGCTAGTATATAATAAAAACTAGATGTTACATCCCATGCGAAATTTCAACATAATTTGTCTAATTGTTTTTGAGTTATGAGAGTTACGTATTTGCTTTTGGCGACAAATTTAGCAGTATTTCAGCAAAACGCGCAATACTGACGACATTTGAAAATATTTTGATCGCGTCCCAAATAATAACAGCTCACATACTTTAATTTTTGATGGTGTTCATTGTCTTTAATGTATTGAACCTTACTGTCTTTAGGGTGACCCCGTAGTAAACTATCCTGTCTATTGCAATCGAAAAAGGATAGACACAATTAGATGTTGCAATACTCTAAATGCAAAATATCAACATTGTATGGATAAGTTATACGAGTTACGTTTATATACGTATGTACAGACGTCATCACAAACAAAGTCAAAATGGATCAGTAGTCAGGAAATACTCTGCTACTCCTGGGGGTCGTCGTTCTAAAGTCCAGTTGGTGTAGAAATTCTAGTAAAAAGTCACTTGACAGGATGGAACACAAACTTTATTGCTTCTAGAACTTCGTCGAACGATCAGCTGTACAAAAATCACAAGCACAATCAAACAGTAATGTGCTTTTAACAGTCCGCTTAGATCTGAAGCTCTCACAAATGCTGTATTTCTCACCCAAAATAAGTCACTTTCACAGGCAAAAATTCAGTGAAAATATTCAAGGGATATCGTACACAATCCCTTAAGACACAGCTATGAAGAATTTGCACACAGCACTCAGTGGCGGCTCGTGGGATACAGCAAGTACAGCCGGGCTGCACCTGAAATTATCAGCACATACTTTAAAATAATTTATTCTACTAATTTTCCTAAATTCAGATTAGAATTATGGAATTCCTATGGTAAATTAAAAAAATCTCCAAAAAAAAACCAAACAAAAAAACCGTATTGTGGCCGGATCGCTCATTCAGAAAAAAAGCACTTAAATCTTCCCGCAATTCAATTGGGAAAATCTTTGGTTCAGCCCAGAGCGCTGATAAGAAAATTGGCAGCACCGTTGCCATGACAACGGTTACGTAAGCATTTCCTCCGGCATAGGCTATAATGGGGGTACGCAGCTAAGACTCAGCTCATTCAAGATTTTGAAAGGTCGGCAGCACTTGTGAATTCGACTCACTGATTGGCTCGAGAAGTGAGGGAGGGGGTAAGGAGAATATATGTTCGGCAAACTCTCGACTTTATATTGCTGAATTTATCAAGAAGGTAAGCCTGAATAGACGCTTATGAATGGAAAATTACCCATCAAAGCAGTATTGTTTTTAAGTAAGCAAGAACTGGCATTTAGAGGACAAGGCGAGCGAAAAAATTCTTTAAACATAGGAAATTTTAAAGAGCTTTTAAAATTATTGATATCTGAATTAAAACAACGCCTTTTTATGAGGGCATCACTGACCGATTCGCAAGTTTAAAAGAAAGGAGGATTGATTTGACTTATAAAAATAAGTACGTTTTCTTTTTTTTTTCTTTTCTTCTCAAGTTATCGTTACAAAAGAAAATTCAAAGGAAACTTCGAATCAGACACGGATTAATGCAATTTTGAGGCTAAGAGCGGCTGGTTGAAATTTATGTCTATTTTATGGAAAAGTAAAACGGGATCTCTTACATTTGATATGTAATTTCTTTTTTTTTCCTCGGTGAGGGCTTAATCGGGGCCTTCGCTATTTGTAACGGGCCTGCGGGTGTATTTCGATGAGTCATCCAAAGAGGCCTACGGATCCTCACGTCTTCACGTATACATCAAGCAATTTTTAAGCTTTCCGATGCTTTGAAACGTTATTTAATGTAGTTTTAAGTCATGACTGTGTGTTACTAATTCAAGTACGAACTCATTGACAGTTTCTTTACTATGATACATACACGTGGACATTAAAGTAAATAGATAAATGTAATTTGAAGGAAAAACAAAGTAGTGCTAACTCTCATGATTCATTATTTTAGCTTGATTTTTAATATACATGAACAAATTAAGCTGAGTTTTAGTATACATTAAAGTAAACGAATACACAAATGATACAGACATTTTTATGCATATCTTTATTCTGAATGTTTAAGTTTCACATTTTCAAAGCAGTTACAACCATTATTACTTTTAAAATAAATTTAACTAATAGTTATTAAATTTTCATTTATTAAATATTGTTCAATTAATATATTAACAGAATATATGACGAGGAGATGAAATAGAATTTAAAATATTTGATATTTACAATTCACGTATAAAAAATTTAAGTATTGCTATACTATTTAATTTTTAATCTTTTGTAAGGCGTAGGTATCAGAAGAATGTTTGCTATAATTATAAGTACAACCCGTGCACTGCTTGTCCTTGGTATTTAAATGAAAAATAATGTAAATTAATTTAACTAGAAACATTTAGAATAAATTACACAATAAAGGGTGTCCCATAAATAGTAGTACGAACTTAAAGGGGAGATAAAATATACCAAAAGGATGGTTAGTTCAAATGAGTTTATTTATCGAAAATTTTACCATTCGAAATGAAAATGATTTATAATTTTCAAATTTAGTTCCATATATTTTTTTTCTAAGAAAAATAATAAATTTTAGAAGACCATACTAGGAAATACCACTAATATTCCACCTCTTTTTTTTTGTGATTATTAACTGGTGATTGAAAAGAAATGTTTTCGTCCGTGCATTGCTGTATATTAGGGTTGTGGCCAAAAAACCCCTTCTGCACGGCCTTTGAATACAAATTAAGATATAGTAACAGCTCTAGGACTCGAAAAATTTCAGGATTCCTTTTCACAAGTTGCTCTAATGACTCTAGTAAACTAAAAATAAACGATCCCTGAATTAATTATTTTTTATTATAGCCATTACCTAATGTACCTTATTATAGCCATTACCTCTAACATAAATGGAACTAGGGATGGACGCGAGATGAAAAATAGGCTGTCTCGTCTCGCAAAATCGCTGAAAAGCTTTGTCTCGTCTCGCAAAAATCCCTATATCACAATGTAAAATGTGCCTGTCTCGTCTCGCAAAATAACTGCAAATCTATGTCTCGTCTCGCAAATTTCTGTCTCGCAGTCCATCCCTAAATGGAACTTTGAAATTGAGCATAATGAACGCTTATACAAAATATTAACTTCAATTAAAGTTTCTACATAAACATGTGCATAAATTAATAGTATATTTTACAGTACTTCTGCACTGAAACCAATATCACACATTTAGTGCATTTATAATAAATGATAAATGACATTTTCAACTGAAAGAATTAAACAGATAAGAATGTCTAACTAGTATTACAACGAACGCTTATTTACTAGAATAATAAACTACCGAAGTTAAACGATTTCAGATTAAAATAATTTATAAATAACACATGAATATTAATTCATAAAACATGGTTTATATCCTATAAATTTGTAGAATTTCTAAATAAGTTATACAGGTGTACACTTACCGTTACATTCAGAACTCAAAGTTCGAATTCTTTGTTGATTTATTTCCATAAATAAAGGCGCAATCTTCAAAAAATCATTACCTACATCTAAATCACCTTGTTATTAAATCACTTTGACAAAACTATAACAAAATTGTTTTTTAATTATAAAATAAAATAACGTTTATAATACCAAATCGCATACAATCGAACAGCGCAAATGCAAACATTAGGCCTCAAAGATTCATCCATTTTTTCCGGTGGCAACGAATAAGCAGGCCCGGTTGCTAATAACGAAGGCCCCGGCTTAATCCGCCAGCTTTCGAATTCAATAACAAAGATTTTCCATTCCTGTCCGTGGGGGGGGGGGCTCATATGCTTCCGGCTGCACTAACAGTTTTGACCACGGGCCGCCACTGACAGCACTTTAAAAACAGCTTCGAAAAGCAAGCCAAAACCCAGCTTCAATTCACAAAGCAAGCGTTCTCACTCAGAGAGCTCTATTCACAATGCGGGTGCTCACTCACAATAAACTGGGGCTCTGAAGCGCGCCGGTATTTATAGGGGAGGCAGAAGCTGCGGGCAGCTTCCAGAAAAGTCTATTTCTCGAAGATTCTACATAAAGCGGGAATTTTGATTATGTCATAGAAGAGAAATGTTAGGTTATTATGCGTTTCTAATGCGGAAAAACCAACTTTCAGGCACCATTGGGAAAATCGCGCCAAATGACCAAAATGTCGCCAAGCTTGGCGACTTTTGGCGAAATATCGCCAAATTTGGCGCCAAAAATAAGTCCCCAAAAGTGTAGTTACCGAGGGCCTAGGACCCATATTTCTCGAGATTTCAAGAAACCACATAGAAAAACACAGGGGTAACCAAAACCTCCGTAACTCCGGTTCTAGTTGACGGATTTTGATGCAACGAAAAGCAAAATTTAACTATTTGACGCGTAGAATACGAATTTTGAACTATTTTAAGCCCCAGAACAGCGGTTTGTCCGAAAATTCGTAACAATATCGTACATGCATGAATACGTATGTACATTGTCTTACGTACACCAATACATACTTTGAAATGTTACGCAGTAACTTAACAAAGTTAATTTTTAAAATGGACAAAATAAATCTCTATTTGGAAATATCTGAATACCGAATTTTTTTGCAATCACATGATTCTTTACTTCGTGCAAGAATGTAAAAATGCATGTTTTAAACATTTACAATTGAAAGTTTCTCACAATCAATCCATTTCGAAAGATTTTCCTGTCTCATATTTCTTAACTGACTGTAATTCTCATGTTCACATAATAGTTTTCAGCCGGATATTATTGCGTTGGAAAACGCTTCATAATCACAAAGTGTTTACGCGCTTTTCTGCATGATTTCTCATATAAATCACTACACTGAGCATAAAACGTATGCAATCCTTTTAATCCAAAGAAACTGGTTACAGGTTTCTGAAAACAAACGATCGACAGAGGGGTTTCTTTACCACTACCTGGTTAGCCTAAAAATCCCTGCTGAAGGGAAAAGAGATAATTTTTAGGGACATTCGAACAAATGGCAACCAAAAAAACAATCCTCATATTCCCCAATTTAAATATCCCAGAAACAAAATCCCTACCCCACTCCGTGGTAACCTATAGATCTTTATTAGGAAAAGTAGCAATGGAATACGATTGCTAATTCCTTTTCAAAATTCAAAATGTATTTAGCAGTAAGAACTGGAAGTGTATTCGGGTTTTGCAGTTTCTTTGGATTAGAACTGATTTGCAATTGTGATGCTTTATCTTGTGAACTAGCGGAACCCCATTGTTTCCAGTTTCTGAAAGCCCTACGTTGCGTTTATAAAAACTCCTTTAGTTACCCGCCGCGAACAATTTATGAATGCAAAATTTCTTTTCTAAATTTGCACTATTCAGGAACCATTAAAAAATCGTCTGCTGACAAATTATAATAGACTGCGTTAAAAAACTCTTCCAACATTTTCACATTACACTGCATGGGGTAAAATACTGAAAATATTTACGAAACTTCTGGGATTTCTTCCGTCTCAGAATCAACGGACTGTTTGTTTCTGGTGTTCCGAAATGGATTTTTCGGCACGGTAATGAAATCTGAAAAGGCTAACCGATTTCGAATATGATTCCAGAAGATTTTTAAAGGCAGCCATGAGAGTATTTGGTTTTCTGTAGAGTAGGCTGTTACTTGTTGTTCACTGGTTGGGAGACTGGAAGATGTGGGGATTTTTCTTTACCATTAGATGCTGCTTAGGGAATATCAGGTCGTTTTTTTTGGAGGCCATTTGTTCGATTTTTCAATAATTTTTCCCCTTCAGTATTTTTTTTTTTTTTTTTTTTTTACTACAAGGCTCCCTATTTTTGTGATGCGATAGGAAAAGCTAGCAACAAAAATTTTGTGCGACGCATTGCTTTTGAAACATACTCTAACTTTTTCCTCTGTCGATCGTTTGTTTTCAGGAACTTGTAACCAGTTTGTTTGGATTAAAAGGATTGCATACGTTTTATGCTCAGCGTAGTGATTGAGTATGAGAAATGATGCAGAAAAGCGCGTAAACGCTTTGTGATTATGAAGCATTTTCCAACGCAATAATATCTGGCGGAAAACTATTATGCGAATCTAAAACCTCGGTAAAGAAACATCATATTTTACGCATTTTTTATTAAACAATTTCCGATTTCTGAAGAAGTTATTCTGCCATCAGTGGTTTTATTTCCCAACACTCCTTCTAGAAGTTTCTACCATTGGAGTAGTCTAAAGGCAAGGCACAAAATCATGCTACACGCATTCATTTCGAAGCACTTTCCCATTCCACTGATTAAATTATTGAAACGGTAATCATTATATTATATGTGATACGAATTGATTATGAAGCGCATTTCATTCAAACGCAGGTCCACCAGTTCCCGTTCCTCCTCGCTATAATTATGGAACATGGTTTTGTAACTATTTATGATTCTAGAAGATGAAAAAAAAAATCGCTCTGCAACCATTGAATTTGAAGCACTCTTCCGTGGGATTGACTAATATTTTTCTTGGATTGGTGCTCTACTTTGCACTTGTTAAGATGGGGACATAACGCACTTAAATACACATTTTAAAGGGACACACAAAAGACTTCCTACATGTTATTTTCTACTGAATTAGTCGTGATTCATACAAAATTAATAATTATTGTTGAGTTGTATAACTACTTGCTTGCTACTGAACTAGTCAACGTATAAATGATATACTTTGTACAGGGTTACACTAGAGATTTACGATTGTTAATTTTGCGATCTACCGACAATAATAATGCAACATAACAAAATAAATATTTATTTTTTGGCGTGTACACGCTCACAGTTGAAATGATAAATATTTTCGATACCTCGAAATGATAAATATATCAGTAAAATATTTTCGATACGTTGTGGTCTATTGGAAAAAACACTCAAAATACTGGTATTAAACAATAAAGTAAATAAAAAACTTTGTAAGAAACACACATAAGATGTTATAGGTAAGAAGATACGCACGTTTCGACCAAATATTGTTTTGGCCTTCATCAGTCCAAGCCCTTCGTCGCAAGCAACACAGATCTCTTTTCAGTTCCCTGTGTTGCTGGCGACGAAGGGCTTGGACTGATGAAGGCCAAAGCAATTTTTGGTCGAAACGTGCGTATCTTCTTACCTATAACATCTTATGTGTTTTTCTTACAAAGTTTTTTATTTACTTTGTTGTGGTCTATTGTTAGTAATAGTCAAATAGACAATAAATAAATAAATATTTAATACTGAGGTTATAATTACGCAATTGCGCTTAAAAATGCTAAACGCAAAATTAATACTTTTTACAGGGCTGCACAAAAGACTATCGACATGCTAAATTTACGGCCTGTAGGCGTTAGTAGTGGAATATAACAGATTAAATATTTAATTTTGAGGTACATAACTACATGCTCGCCACTGACGTAAAGTTAATATACTTTTTACAGGGACACACTAAATATTTTCGATACGTTACGGTCTTTTGATGGTAATTGCGGGACATAAGAAAGTACATGTTTAATCTTGAGGTGCATAACTACATGCTTGCCATTTAAAATGGTAAACCGCAAAATTAATCAACTTTTTACAGAGACATACAAATTACATTCGATGTACGATATGTTACGGTATATTGGTGGCAATCGTAAGAACGTATTATGTATATGTACAGGGTGTCGCAAAAAGGTGTAACGGCCTTTAATTCTTTATCTGTTAAAGATAAGTGGCAGTGTGAACTGAAAAAATGTTCAAAATAAGGTCGTAACTTATAAAAGTTAAAAAGTTACGCTTTTTAAATTTGCATAAGACCCTCGTATATATATAAAAAAAAAGAATCCCCAATGAGTAAAATGTTCCTCATGCACTGTTGAGGTTGCTTACAAATTTCGAGAATTATATTCTAAAAAATGTCAGAGATATGAAGATAAATATAGGCTGACTTAAACCACTTTTCAGTGGCTCTTGAAGGGGAAAAAAATCACGTCGAATGATTGCATTTTAGGGGCCGTACAGAAATTACGAAATAAAACTATTTTCTTCCACTCTATCAATAAACGTTCAAATTCAAAATCGTGTACAGCCCCTGATCATCCTTTTTTAAAGATATCGCGGAGGCATTTTATGATGAAAGGCTGAAATTTTTTGCATCACCTGATGAGTGTATCGGGCATATTTTCCTGATCGGGAATTTTTTTTTGTACGGGGGTCATATGCAAATTTAAAATTTGCATTTTATTTTAAATTAACGAGAGGAAGTTTCTTTTAACATAGTCTTTTTCCGACCTTATTTTGAACATTTTTTAATTTTACATCGCACACTTATCTCCGAAACATTAAAAGAAAAGTCACTAATACCAAAATAGAAAAATTACCAATAGACAAAAGCCACTAACCTTAACCAGAAATCCTTTAAATCAGCATCATTTACACCTGAAGCAGAGTTGAGAGTCCATACCGGGAAGCAACGACGATACATAAAAATTGCTTTTGTTCATACAGGATAGTTAGTTATAATTAAGCAGCTGAAACTGATAAGATGATTGACACCAACTTTTTGCATAATTACTGTACACAAACTGCACTGAAGGAAGTTCAATAAAAAGTTTAGTTTAAAAAGCTTCCAGTAGGTGGTATTTTGCGGGTGGTATTTGCGGGTGAAAAGGTGATTTCAGATCAACAAACAATGTACATCAGCAAATAAATGTTCAAAAACTATTGACTGAATATGAAGTTATTTATTTTAGGTGGACGAAGATTAAATATATTAAGTGTAGACACGCTTTCGTCAAACGTTCTTTTCTAGAGCCCGTTGCAATTGCCATCACTAGGGGCTTTGACTTCAGTTTTAGCGATATTCTGCTATTTGAAATGAAACAAAATTGATATATGTTGTTAAGGATTAAAAGATAAAGCTTTCCATCGAAAATAGTGTCTGTATAGTTAAATAGTTCTTCTACAAGAGCACTCAAAATATTTCCAATACAATACGGTCAATGGCAGTTTAGAGACAGGCATCTATTTACAGCATATAATACTATAAACTACAATATAATTAGCTAATAATCCGAAAACATACATGTGCCTCCCTCAAATTGTGCCAAAATTCGCCAATATTGGCGACTTTTGCGATAAATTGCCAAATATGGTACGAAAGAAATGCTTTGAAAAATGAACCGAAATTGGCGATATTTTCATTATATGGCGGTAAATCGAAAAATATTTAATGTGGTAATATTAAGCTATGACGTTTTTATTGGGAATTTTGAAAATTCGTTACTCGCGCTGTAATCAACCGATTTAGTGTGTTGTGTTTCGTTAAGGAATGGCTAAGGGCTATCTGCATAGGAGTGGGAGGGGGGGGGGTGTAAGTGGAATTCCTCCGACCGACGAAAATCCGTTTGTTCGTTCTGTTGTCCACCCGACCAGTGTTCTAACTGTCGTAAATATATGTGCGAATTTTTTTTTCTATGTACAGTACCATGTACCCTATTGAAAATATTGTAAGTAGCATTATAGTTCTTTTACAGGAGAAAAACAAACAAATACATCGCACTCTATGGAAAGTCCTTCTTGAAAACTTATTTTAGAGATTAGCTTTTTTGAAAGTAAACAATGTTGGCATACAGAATATTAAGGCTCTCAAAGTAATGCTCTCCATTGAGTGTCTGTATCATTAATAGTTCTTCTACAGGAACACTCAGAAGAATTTCAATACATTACAATCTGTGGAATTTGAGAGAGACTAATATATTTCTAGTACAAGCCAAGGAGTATAAAATTTTTAGATTCTTCAGTTAAACGATGGAGTTTTTTTTTTTTAAATCTCTTTTACAGGGTCTCATAAAATTGCGTTTATAGTGATAATACAACATTATCTTATCTCCGAAATCTCGCCAGATGTAAGGAAAAAACATTGCCAAATTTGGCGCAAATATATTGATGTGTTGGAAAGTGTTTTATTTGCGATATTATCACATGGCGTTTTGGTCATGATTTATATCTGGTCTGATCTTGCGTTATAGTTAAGTTCAATCGAGCAAGTTCCTGACGCAACATTAAGAAGATTCATCCGTGTGACAGAAATTATCTTCATCATTGGGCCATGGAAGCAGTGTAAAACTATACATTAGCTGTTCATGTGAGATTAGTACCAGTGAGAGAGAAGTCAGCAATATGCGGACTTCGCAATATACTTAGTTTTCAAATGATATTCTGCACCGTGCTTATAATTAAACTTCCCCTGTAAACAGCAGTCTGCAGCTGAAAAGGATGAGAGGATCAGTTATAAATGTGCTCAAAAACTACTGAACAAATGTTGAAATTGTTATGTTTATTTTGAATGATCCATTTCCAGTGTTAAATTTGCTGTTTCTTCAATTAAAAAATATATCCCTGTTTTATGTATCAATTTATCAAGAATGTTCAAATATAATTTTCCATCCTGTCCCATGCAATATTATAGATAGAACTTTCGTAGTATATAGCCGGATATCCGCAGAGAAGTCGGATATCCAGTAGCTATGATTCGGATATCCGATGGTATTTCGGATATTGAAAAATCAGTCGGATAGGCCGGATATCCGTTACATCCCTATTTCCATTCTATTTTATTTTATTTGGAGGGGCGGAGGGGGGCCTTTCATAATATTAATTTGCAAAATCAGTGCCGTAGCTAGGAGCTGGCCAGGTTGGCAGGTGCCAGGGGTGCAAGCCTCAGAAGGGTGCACTTGGTAGTCTTTTCCTGCATAATAGTAAGTAAGAAGAAGTCTTAGAGGTACAAAATTCAAATCTTGACAATGGCCCTCACAAGGAAGGATTAAAGGGGGTAGAGGGAGAGATCGCCCCTCCCGAGAAAAGAAAAAATGTAAAATATGCTATTTTACTTCCATAAAATGAATGTGTGTGTGAATCTTCTAACTAACCCCCCCCCACACACACACACTCACACAATTGCAATAATACGTCACTGTGCCCTCATGATCCCTAGCTACGACTTTGTGAAAAACAAAGGAAATTACATTATCAATATGAAATGTCGGGAATATTTTTAGACATCGTATTTTACCATCGACAACCGGAAAAATTCACTAACTGATATAAGTAAAAGCAGACTGAGGAACGATGCCATTCAGAAATCACAGACTGCTAGTCCTTCATGCAGGTGAAAATCGAGTAAGGGAATATTACAGTTCATAGATATTTAAAATGTTGAACTTTTTGTACATTTCATTCTTCTTAGTAATAGTGTAGTAAATCTATATTCTGTATTTTAAAAACTAGAACACTCGAGCAGTGGTGGATTAATACAATTTTGTCGGCGGTGGGCGGCTGTATTAGAAGATTGACATACGCATTCATTTTATGGTAGTAAAATAGGATCTTTTACATTAATTTCTTTTCTCTCCGGGGGGGGCGGTCGCCCCTCCGCCCCACTCCCTTTAATCCGCCCTTGCATTCGAGGGGAAAAAATATTTTAGTTTAAAATAATTTTTCAATGTTAATTTCTTGTACATGAAAATGTAATTCTTTCGCAATTTCTTTCATTGGCTTAAGGCGCAAAGGGCGCCTCAAGCAGAGGGCGCAGGGGGACACGTCCCCCTGTCCTCCCGGGCCAGCACGGGCCTGAATACCACTAGTAGCCCATTCATTCC
The DNA here is from genome assembly GCA_038373885.1 of Cheiracanthium punctorium. Taxonomy (NCBI): domain Eukaryota; kingdom Metazoa; phylum Arthropoda; class Arachnida; order Araneae; family Cheiracanthiidae; genus Cheiracanthium; species Cheiracanthium punctorium. The sequence continues at coordinate 16,204 of JAWZYV010018123.1, forward strand.
ACTCTCCCCTATGTTTAGGAACAAAGACTCCATAATCAATATTTCTTCTGCATGTAAGTCTTCTGTATTAGTAATCTGAATGTATATTCACTCTCAAAATCATGTATTTTTAATTTTTCTGTAACTCAGGAGTGTATGTAAAGTATTTGTTGCATTACAAGTTTGTAAATATAATCTTGTTATAGTATTGTTTAAAAGAGTTTAATTTTTCTGTGAATAATTTGAAGAAAGATATTTTTCCAGAGAATAACTGACTGAAAGTTTTTATTTTCAGATCATGATACAAATATAAAATTACAAGAAATAAAGTAATACACGAGAAGGAAGCACAGTTTTTCTAAAATTCTGTTCCAAGGGAAACATTTGACATTTCTCTGTAGAAGGTAAGAATAATTATTTTCGTACGAAAACATCTAAAACGCTTCGTAAAGGTTTAAAAAAATTCATTCTGCAAAGATTACAATATTTTTGAGGAAAGAAGTACTAAGGCAGCGCGTGATTTATGTTGTGTTACAATTAATTTGTTCATCGTGTACTTTGTTCGCAAAAGTATTCTGTATGTCTTAAAAGTAGAGTTGCATTAACTGTTAAAATATAAATCTTTGTACACATAATACATAATAAACACAGTTACATTTCAGAACATTTAGCACATTTAGCTTTACGCATTAGGGCAGCGGTTCTCAATCTTTTAACGTCGCCCCCCCCCCAACAAAGGCTAACTTACGGTGGCGCCTCCCCTCACATTTTTCATCATACATTCAGTTTTTTAATCTTTAACAATGAACATTGAGTCGAATTTTCTACAAAATAATCTGCAAAGTAAAGTTATCAGTTCTACAAAAGTTTCTACAAAATAATCTGTTATCAGTAAAGTTTGAATAAACATTTTAAGCGAAAATGGATATATTTTTGAGTAAAAATGAGAATAAATAAGATGATTTTTTAAAAACATGCATCACTACTTGCTCTTCGGTTTTTTTTTTCGCGCGCCCCACAGGTTGAGAAACGCTGCATTATGGCGTATCGAAAAACCATTGTAACTTCATATATATATATATTTATTTATTTATTTATTTACGGTAGTGAGGAAAAGCTGTGAATTCTCGTTATTAAAACGTGTACGAACTCTTAAAGCTCTGGGTTGATATATAGGGGAAGTGGGGGCACATTGGGACACTTAAAAAAATCATAATTTTTTCAAATTTAAAAATAATTTAATGCTTTGCTGTTATTTTATTTTATTCCCTGTGTTGTTAGTCATCTTTTAAATATTGAATGAACACTGTACGATTAATTTAAAAGTAAAAATAATTAAAACAAAAATTATGAAAACATGCCCCAATGTGCCTCATGCAAAGGGCACATTTGGACAGCAGTGATTTTATGATGGGGCACATTGGGACAACCATCTTTTTTTTTAAATCTAGAAATAATATTACAAAGTAATTTGTTAAAATAAATGAAATGGTTACTAAATATGAAATTGATACAAAGAAATGATTATAAACAATTGATTTAATGAAGGAATGAAACTGTTACAAAACAATAATAACATTGAAATTTTACCGCACATCAAAATCTTGAAAAATTTTAAAGTAGTATAGGATCGTGTGGATGTTCCAGGGCCTGATGTTGGAGATGTAAGTTTTAGAGCTATGTCTTTTAAATTAATTGCACTTGCATCTTCAATTTCTGGGAAAACGAAGTTCCATGATTTACCCCTTCTTCTTATAAAAGACACGTTAATTTCTTTCTTTACTATCCTATCAATCTGACCAATGTAAGGAAGTGGCTTAGCTGCTAAAGAATTTTTCGCAATTTTACTAATACAAATCTACACTGTATCTGTACATGGATCGAACACCTTTAGTTTTTGATACATATCAGTGTTATCATGGATTCATATTCAGAATCCCTGTTTTCAATAAAAACTAAACTTTCAGAGTTACTGTCTGAATCTGAATCAATTTCTGCACTATATTTAGTCTTTTTAGCTGCTACAGCTTCTTTCTGTGCAATTGTGTGCTTTCTTTTTGCTTTTCGTTGATGTACTTGGTCAAGAATGAGATTTTTTTCAGGGGTACAAGTTAAAATGCGTGTTTTAGCACATTTTCTACCTCCGCGTTTTATAGCACATATCCTAATGTATTTTGGAAACGGTCCGATTGATTCTGGTGTCACTAATAAACTTTCATTTGATGACGAAGTTGTCTCTCGATCACACAGCGAAGATTGTTGTTGATTCATAACTAATGTATCAGGTAGATCTTCTTTATCAGATACCCAAACAGATTCTTGAACATCTAAATATTGTCTTGGAAGATCAGAAGAAGGACCTGAATTCACTGATATCTATAAGAATCATATTAGGACTGAATGGGGGCACATTGGGTCTGCCCCAATGTACCCCATGCATTAGTGTTCCAATGTGCCCCTAGGTCATTTTCAAAACAAATGTTTAGGCCTAATTTTCCAGAGCACATAGTACAATGATTTATGGTGGAAATGAAAGCTAAATGTTTATAAAAGCACATAGTACTTGCAAAATTTTAAATATTTTTTCCATAAAATTATTAGAAAACCTTTGTTGATATTATTTTACTTACTTTTTATGTGATAAAATAAACTTACCTTGCTCACAGACAGCAGACTTGCATGAATGAACTGGAAACACAGGTTCAAGCATGCACCAGTAGTGCCATCTAGTGTGAATTTTTCATAATTTATTTTGCAATAATACAGTAATTAGAGCCTTTGTCCCAATGTGCCCCCACTTCCCCTACTGTCACCTCAATGAGTCGAATAGTTCCGAAAATGGGACTAAAAATGATTAAAATACAAAAATTCATAACTAATCACAGATTTTGTTGATCGGTTTGGAGTAGTGTTTACAGGTTGTTATTTTTGAACAAGTATACACAAGTTCAGAATTATTTGTTAATATTTTATATTGCCTCACCGGCACTGAATTTTGGAAATTTTGAAACAGTTTGGTACTTCTCTGTTTTGCTTACAGTTTGCCCGAATGATACTACTGAGGTTTAGTGATGACACCCGATTGTTTAGCAATCAATGCAATATCAATGTAATTGCAATTATCAATGCAATAGAAATTAGCTCAGATGGAAATTGTGTTGGCAGATTCGTTATTCCTATTATATAAGACGTAGAGAGAAAAAAATATTGAGGTGTGCCCAAAAGGTGAAAAGGGTAGAATTTCTCACGAAAATGCTTGATATATTATCCAATTAACAAAAATCCGAAGTTTCGGGGGTGCCCAGGTCCCATGGCAGTCCCCCTCGTTACGTCTCTGCCTAATGTTAATTTTGAAGCTACGGATTATGCAGATCTATCCCATCGACGGTCAAACTTATTATGCGACATCGTCTCCAGTTCTCGCGAACTTCTGAAGATTATACTGGAGGCAGGGCCGGCCACAGAGGGGGTGCTGCGGATGCAAGGCACCTGGGCCCCGGTTTCAGAGGGGGGGCCCCCAAATCCGTTCTATATTTTTTATTATGTCTCTCTCTCTTATCGTGAAAAATATAAAATATTTCTTTAAATTAAAGTAGACTGATAGTGTTCTGTGACTACTCTGCATCTTTCAGAGCTAAACATCATTTATGAAAGTGTCTTTCTACGAACAGTATTCTTTGACAGTACACCCCAGCTCAGACAAAAATACAATTATCAGATCTGGACCATTGGTTATAACGACCGCTCATTATCGAATTATTTGAAAAGAACCGAAACACAAAGAACAGCGGAAGAGGCCTTTTTGTTGTCAAAACCAAGGACTGCTTGATTAATACCTGTGGGGGCCCCCTCTAAACTATGTTGATACGAAGTACGTTTCACGCGTCTGGCATTAATTTGAAGATAAGAGTATACAAAGAATAAAAAATGACCTGCATTTGGTTACCTTTGCAAGCATGGGAACATTTTTTCCCCCCCGTTTACAATTGTGCAAATGTGTTGGTCAAATCCTATTTTGCAGTTACTCCTTCTCTCAAAGTTACTTACTTCTCTCAAAGTTGAGCCACAGGAAGTGTCTGCTTGTATTAGACTTTGTACGAGTCTATTAACTTTTGTGTATATGTTATATATATTTTGAAAGATTTTTCTTGAATTTTATGACTTTCACGGGCCTAAATTGTGGATTAAGCTTTACCAATTTTAGCATCGCGTTTTCTACATTTGGAAAAAGGTAAGTCGTTATTTTGTTTATAATAGCCGAGATTGCAAATAATTAGATAATTTTCGTCAAAAAGTTTTAAATTGTGTTAAGTTTCACATTATAAAAGTTTTAAATGCATTTTGATTGTTCCTGTAACTTATATTTACGCGATTTAATCCCTAAATAATAAATGAGTATCTAGAGTAAGCGAAGTTAGCAGTCAGATGAAACAGCTATTCCGAAGTAGAAAAAGTCAGTAGTACTTTTAAAACTGTGCTTATTGGAAATTAGGAATATAAAATATTTCAAACGCATTAATCGATCTCAACCCTTTCTTCTTCGACGGCGCGTGCCATGCGACGTATAGTTGATAACATTTAGGGAATATAATTAACCACTTTATATGTACAGTTATTTTTATGTCAGAATATAGAAAAAGATCGTGGACAACTGAATACAATATTTAGTTTCCAAATGTAGGTGTGGGTTGGTTAACATTTTGAAAAGATATTAAAAATTTACTGTTTCCAAAAAGCGATTAGATGTGTTCGGTAAGGGTTGGTAACCATGAAAAAAAGAATAATAATAATAATTTCGAAAAAATATCCTACTAATCAGGGGTTAATTCCTAAAAAGTACCAACTGAAATTAATAATAGATTTCGAATGGATGTTGCTCTATTTTCTAATAGAACCCTCTTACTTAAAATAGCACGCATACTATATTTGAATATTTACAGTATAAAAGCGGATAAAAGTACACATAAAATTGAATGATTGAAATGTACGTCTCGGGCACATTACCAAAAAGAAAAAGATAAATCGGGGCAGGCCCAAAACCTCCTATAGACCAAAACCTCCTCCTTATCTATGGGAGGTTTTGGCAGGCCCAAAAGGAGACATTTCTGATTAAGATAGTATTTCTACGAAAAAGCTTGATTATTGACATCCAATTAAGAAAAGTATGAATTTCGGAAGGGGCCGAGGCCTCCATCGCCTATTCTCTGGCTACGTCCCTGATATGTCTGTTCATCCACGATCCATTCTTAAACATTTCATCGCATCGTTTCTTTTATAAAGTAGTACTGATTAGATTTTAAAATCTTAGAAAGTTTGAAACAATACTCCAAATACTACATCTGAATTTCTAAATTAGAGAGCAAGATCATCAAAAATGTCACTTTCCAAAAAATTTATTCACTAAATACTTATTCACTAAATACAGTGAAAAGTTGCTAAATTTAGCGACAAATCCCTTAAATTGGCAGCACTGACTAATGAAATGTCCTCTTATATTAAATTAATGGACTTAATGTGAAGAAAAATATTCAAACATACATTTTGGTTAATTTTAAGTATTAAATTTTTGATTTTATTTAATTTGACCTAAGCTTAGTGGAAGGGGTCATCCCCCCCACTTCCATTGTGGGCTTCTTTTTCAAATTTTAAATAGGTAGTTTGGTCAACAAAATATTAATTTTACTGTCTTCATTACTAACTAAACTACTCTAATGTCACTCTCGGTGGTCGGTGGATCCCCAGAGTGAATAGATTCATATTTTCTCACATTTTTCAGTTTTAGTAGTGCAGGTTAACTGAAAGGGTGATAAATGGCCCCAGTGGCGGATCCAGAAATTTTCCTTTGGGAGGGGCTAAATTTTGAAAGAAACCTTATTTCACCCAAACAAAATATACAATAAAGCAAAATTTTAGTCTAAACCAATGTAAAAACTTTTGGGAGGGGCTAAGTGATTAGAAAATATCACTTTACATATCTAAAGGGCATAATGAAGCAGAATGTTACCCTTTAGCAATCTCTTTTGGGGTGGGGGGCTGAAGCCCCTTAGCCCCTCCCCTGAATCCGCTACTGAACGGCCCCACAGGTTTAGCATACATATTCAATGCGGTTTAGACCTCCAACCAGTGCCGGCTCAAGGTACCGGCAACTCAGGCAGCTGCCCGTGGAACTATATGTTTAGGGGCGCCACGAAAACATAATCTTAGGAGAGAGAACGGATTTTTTTTTCTTTTGAAGGTTGATCCAACGTCAGACTGTCCCACTTGCCCATGGTCAGGTTCAGGTAAGCTCCCTTTGTAGTTTCTACCTATTCTTCGTTATCATAGTCGTCTTTATTGACTTTGAAATGTTAATAGATTTTTTTCTAAGAGAGAATTATCTGAGTTGGTGAGGTGGAAGTCAGTAGAAATTTTATAAATCATAAAAATACTCCTCTATATAACCAGGTTTTACTCGTTAAAAGCGAGTTATACTCCCATAAACTTAACATTGTACCAGCCAAGTATTTCCGATTTCCTCATTCAATCTGGGTTCTTCTTAAATAAGGAGTCGTCATAAACGAGTTAGATTTATTTAAAAAGGGCGCCAAAAATTAGCTTGTCCAGGGCGCCAGCTACCTTAGAGCCGGCCTGCAACCCTAATTACCACGACCAATAAAGTGTTATTAGTGGTATTTTAGTTCATTCTTAATGTTTGCTTTATAAATGGGTCTATTAATTAATGAATTTTTAGCATCTGTAATGTTTGGGGACCCCAAAAAATGTTTGCAACCGGGCCACTTCAAACAGAAGGCCGGTCCTGACTGGAGGGTATGCCAATGGAAAGCTAGGACTTTATTAACTGTCCTTCACACACAGAAGCAAATGAAGAATTTCTGAAACTAGTCACTGCATCCTCTAGAAAAACAACTGGGCCGTAGAACAGGGCATCTAGACTCTCGCGATACTTGTTCATGGGCGTCGGCAGCTAAGGGCGAATGGGGCACTTACCGCCCCCCGCCTTGTGTTTTTTCATACCGTTTTCTCCTGCTTTTTTGCCCTTTCCAATATAGTAACGATGTGTTGAAGTAATTTTTGCTGCCCCCTGGAAAATATTCTGCCGACGTCCATGTGCTCGTTGTGCTATACACAACACACCCAAGTTCGCGACATTGTTTCGCGAATGTCCCGATAAACTGGTGCTCGACATTGTTGCTTAATGTTTCTAAGGCATAAGAATCCAAAAAACAATGTCGAAATCTGACACTAAAAATAATTACAAGGAAGATTTTGACATTCGTATGTTTCAAAGGCTTAAAAAATGTCTGTTCTCATTAAAATGAGGTGCGGCATGTATTTACTCAAAACTTTGCTTTCGTTATCTAAAATTGTGCGTCGATGAGGCCACAGACGATATTAATAAATAGTTCTAAAATATTTTATAGTTGTTGATTCTAAAACACAGTAATCTGTAAGCACCACGGTAATCCGATCAATGAAATCTGTGATTGTTTACTAGTTTTTGCAAGTTAATCATTTTTACTTCAGTTTTCGGAACTTCCGGTCCTTGAAGCGACAGAAGATATCAACCCAGAGTTTTAAGACAGGAGCGTAGTAATTCAATAAGTTGAGGGGGGGGGGGCGAGCTCAGTACGTTTAGATCGATTCCGTAACTAAAAATGACACCACATTGTGCTGATTTGGGGTAATTTTCTACTTTCCTCCAAGGATATGACGGGGGGGGGGGCTTGAGTCACAAAGACCCGCCTTCCTTTCCTACGCCACTGTTTTAAGATTTCGCACACTTTTGTGTTATTGTTGTTTCTAATCCTTGAAAGTCTGACGAAGTCAGACCAATCCCAAAAGAGAGTTCATTCGAAGAAAGTCGATGAGAAGGAGGGTATCTGAGTAAATTTCCTCATTGGAGACGCCCAAACAATCCAGAATGTCGCATAATTTTTAATGATGGGAGTTCACAACTTTCCGCACTATCACAAAAAAGTACTAAAAAACTTCAATTACTTCGATAGGCCTTAATACACATAATAGATTTGTTAACAAACTTACAGCATGTTATTTAAAGTAAGAAGAAATACTGGATCTATAAGAGTAGTGCCTTGTAATACAAAACAACACACTAAAATCTCGACTTGTAAAATTCACTTTTCTATACAAAACAAACCTTAAGCCCTTCCAGCAATACTGCTTTTTTCCACAACTTATGGGTACAGTTTTAAAGTTTTGAATTTCAACGGAAATCAAATTTTCAACCAGCTCAATTTTTGAGCTCGATAACAGCTGTTATCTCTAGATGTGCGTTTCTATGTTGCTTAAATCTGATATTTTCTTTTTACAAGTTTCATCTTCAGACCATAATGTGGAATCTAGCAGCCACATCCGTAAGCTCTTGATAACGCTTGTTTATTTTGGTTTAGATCTGCTTTCTCCCATTGCATCCTCTCAATTTCGTCAAATTTACTAGCCTGTAAATAGAAAGAAATGGAAGAATTTTAGTCATACACAATTATGCAGTATTCACTTTTTTTGTTCTTATATTCTTAAACATACACTGCCAAGGACGTAGACAAGAAATTTTTTCCGGAGGAGGGGGGGGATATGAAATAAATAAATTCGTGTATAAATAAATTGTTTCAAAGCGGAAAAATCCAAAACTAGTGCTTTCTTTTTCTTTCTTTTCTTTCTTTTTTTTTTTTTTTAAAGAGGAGAGGGCGATATATTCTGATATTATCTCCTGGCTAAAGCCCTATACGATTGATCACTTAATACTAAAAACACATTCGATCATTGTTACGAAATTTCGAGGGCGTTAATTTAATCTAAATTCCGTATTCTACGCTTCAAAATTATTTTGCAAAACGACATGCACCCTTAACCGTTTTATATGCATATACTAAAATTTTTCATTCTAATATTCGCATGTAAAACGGCTAAAGGTGTATGTACAAATTAAAATAAGTTATTTGCAGTAGGGACTCGAAAAAAAAATCAGGATAATTCTTTTTAAGTTGCACTACTCAATGGAATAATTGGAAAACGTCGACTTTTACGAAACTGCCATGAAAATTTTTCAAAAAGTGGCACAATCTGCAAATTCTTCGATTTTTAAAACTTTTTCTAAAACTTTTGCAACTTTTAAAGGTTTAACCCTTATTACAGTGTATAGTATAGCTTTCGAAGAAACATCTTGAAACTTTTCAAACCCCTGATATAGTTAATTTGTATTTCTGTACCAAGATCATGTGATTTTTTTCGAAATACATCGTTAACTAGTACGGGATCTTTAAGTTTTTTGTGGGGTTTCTCGCCAAATATTGGTGATATCGCATCGCTGGGTTCAGAGTTTTGGTGACCTTTTTAGCGCAAAATTTGGCGATATTTCGCCAAGACTTGCAAAATTACTGCTATATATTTATGGTTATTTAAAAATATTTTATCTTTACAGGCTTTTCGGGATTGGCAAATCAGTCTGTTGTTACATGGGCATTAGGAATGCTGATTGTGTCTTTGGTATTCTATAATTCAGAGAATGAAGGTATGTTCAAGTTGTTTGTGTTTTCAGTATGTCTTGCTTCTCTAAACATATATGTAATGAAGCACTGGTATACGAAGATAATTCCTGAAGCAGTAAAAATACGTATTCCATTTTGATGTCTATAGTGGCCAGAGAAGGAGAGAGCAGCGGGGCTTATCTTGGAACAAGGAAACAAAAACTTCAAATAGGTCTGTAGATATAAATTTAAGAGAACTACAGACTTGAATTTGAGAATAACTTACAAACGTAAAAATACCAAATCCGACTAAATTATTTACACACAATACACAATTTCATTAATTCTTTTTCATTACACACATATATGTATATATGCGTATGTGTGTGTGTGTATATGCATGTATGTATCTTTATACAGGGTGTCCCAAAAAGGTGGTAACGGGATTTAATTCTTTATCTGTTGGAGATAAGTGTGCAGTGTCAATTGAAAAAATGTTCAAAATAAGGTCGCGAATAATACTTCGTTAAGAAAAAAATCCTCTCGTTCATTTTCAAAAAGTGACACTTTTTAAATTTTATACGACCCCCGTACACATTCCCAGTTGGTGAAACGTTCTCCATACACTAATGAGGTGATGTACCAAATTTGAGCCTTTCATCATCCAAAGTCGCAGACATATCTCTAAACCTTTAAAGAAATATGATCGGGGACTACACACGATTTTGTATGTAATGTTTATTCCTAGAGTGGAAAAAAAGATTTTCTTTTGTAATTTCTGTACAACCCCTGAAATGTGATCATTCGACATGATTTTTTTCCCTCTCTGACACTTTTTAAGGTATAGTTCTCAATTTTATATGCCACCTCTTTAGAGTATGGGACCCATTTTACTAATTGGGAGTTGTTTCGTACGTGGGTCGTATAAATATTTAAAAGTGTCACTTTTTGAAAATTAACGAGAGGAATTTTTTCTAAACGGAGTCTTATTTCCGACCCTATTTTGAACATTTTTTCAATTGACACTGCCCACTTATCTCTAATAGATAAAGAAGTAAAGTTTGTTACCACCTTTTTGGGACACCCTGTATATCTTAGTACATCCCCCTGGATAAAATTCTGGCGTCATTTTAGTTTTAATAATATGAAAAAGAAGCCAAGTACCACGGCGCCATTTTGAAAGTGTAATGAATAATTATTCATTTTTTAACGTCTGAAGTAAATACTTTTTCCATCAGGAAGTTTTTTCTTTCCTTCAAATTCTGTTTTTCATCTGTAGTAGTATAGCCAATTGTATAAAAAATAGTTTGAGGTTCATTTTAAATTTGAAATAGTTTAAATATCTACCTGTTTTATTTTACTATAGCTTAGTAAACAGAAATGGTGGTAGCGCGGATACTTGTGACACTGAGATTGGGAATGCATGAGCCATGGCTCATCTTATACATAAACTTTGCCTAGAATTATGAAGGGCTTACAAAAAGAGCTAAATCAGATATTTTGACTTTCCCTTAGGGAAAATTAAAATTAGAAGAAGAGCTATGGGAAAGAGCAACAAAGAGCAACATATGGGAAGAGCAACAAAGATCACAATTCAGATTTCCTTAAAAACAACCACATGTTAAAACAAAATCTTAAAAAAAAAAAAAAAAGGAAAGAAAGATTTGAATGATACGTCTGATTCGGATTCTGGTAAATATTCAATTGAAAGCCAAAGTTGAATAATGTGTATAAATGTAAGTACTGAAAGGAACGATTTTATCAATCAGAAGCCTGCTATTGATGATAAAATCGTTCTTTAAAACATAAAATTTTCTTGAAGAATAGCATATTCCAGACTTAAATGGCTACCAAATGGTGACATTGCTGTCATGGATGAAAACCAAACCGAAAAGATTCTTCGACCACCAAACATTATTTTCAAAAAATGACTGTATATCCAGTTTTGAAGGTATTTAGAAGGAAAATCTTTCTGGAATGATAATGAGGAATGAATATACTGTTATTTTCTATGCATTTTTTCAGAGTTGGCTCAAGCATCCTCAGACATATGGAATTATGTATCCTTCTTTTGGAGAGATATTTAAGCCACAATGAAAAGAAAAAAGCAAAAATTTTTAAACAATGAAAACTGAATGAAAATCTTATTTTTCTCAGTTGTTATTAATGAAAAAACACCAAATTTTTTACTACAATATTTTATTTTGCAATACGAAGTCGCAGAAAAATTTAATAAAGTTTAAAAATGGGCTCAACTATCCACAGTCTCCCTTATATTTATCATAGATATAATACTAGTAATTTGAAAACAATGATTATGATCATGAACTTTTCTTAATTTCAAAATATTTGAACCCTAGAAAATAATGGAATAAAAAAATAAGCAATTAGATATGTAGTTCTGCAAAAGCCAATGCTTTTATTTGTTCAGTTGTGTTGATCTTAGAAACACTGCTTTGCTGTGTAACTTTTATAGTAGTTAGGATATTAGGTAACTATCGTTGCTCTGTCTGGAAATTTTTCTTCGAGAATAGAAACCAACTATCCATCCACACATAAACGAGAACCACTTGTATTTTCAGTTCAAAATAAATTCACTTCAAAATGCTTCCAATTATAAACTTGTAATTTATTTTTCTTATGAATGAAATAAACAGGTCATTAGAGCTAATCAGCAAATTGCATGCAAATTTTATTTGTAACTCATCAAATGACAAGGTGGTGTGTGTGTGTGTTTTCCGTTTAAGTTACTCTCTCAATTTTATTTATTTCAGACTTTTACTTTTTATTAACTTTGGTAATTTTGTCGACATAAAAATATTATTGTTAGGATAGTGGGAAAAAAGGATAAAAACTAGGCAAATTCGGAAAAAAACCTTAAGTTTTTTTAAGAAATGTGCATCCATTCAGACATATTTAACATACCATTACAATGTTATATTTAAAATACTGTTGCACTGTTATAAACAATGAAATTAATTATTTTGCTGATTAATTTATTTATGTTAAGTATATATTCAATAGTTAAATACATTTTAAATGTGCATGCAAATTTTCACTTATTTTATCAACAGTTATTGACAAATAGAACTGAAGTTCAAAATCCACCTCAAAACTTTAAGCTTCAGGTTACTGCTCATTATTATTCTTTAAACAATAGTTTATAATTGACGGACTACATTAACACGAGAAAACAATCTCTGCAAAGCACATAAATAACGTTTTTTCTAAAAAGACTTTCTACATATTTCACAATCTTTGAAACCCATGTTCAAATTGAGCACTTGCAATCGACCGAACAGTTCCTCTCTAAGCAGACAGTCGGCGCTGCCAGCCCCGACGGCGGTGACGCTATTCGTCACTGGGCACTGATTGTTATCTATTCCAGAGTCTAGTAGATATACCAAAGTCTATTAGATTGCGGCAACCAGGCCCTGATTATCGTCACTTGGAGCACGTGCCCTGGGCACACATGCAGAAATATGCTGAAAATTTGAGTTTAGACATATATACATATATAAAGGCAAAAAATTTGAATCAACCAGTGGCGTATGCAAGGGGGGGAGTTGGGGGTTCAACCCCCCCCCCCCTTGCCAAAAATTTTCTAACAAAATGTCCATGCATTTTCAATTTTTAGCTTAAACATTACGCATTTTAACACAAAGTTATGTCTATAACCCCCCCCCCCCTCTTTGACGGAAGTCTGCATACGCTACTGGAATCAACTATATACAGGGGCACAAAAATGTTATAGTTAAGCCCTGGAGTAAACCGGTGGTGTTGCCACTAACTGGTTGCCGTGTCCCGAGACCACGTCGGCTACAGCAAGTGGCGGAGAGCCGGGGCGGGGCATTGTATCTTGTCGAGGCTATTACACTGGACTGTCAGGCGGCGCAGACAAATATTCAATTTTACTTGCTATTGATTGTAAGCTAGAACTGGCGTCCTAAATTGCTTACTGTTGTTCGACTGCACAAATGAAATCTTCAGTACTCACTTTTGTGTCTAATAACTTCTGGTACTCTTTTAGTCACTATTGTCTCGTTTACACGTTCATTTTCTTTCCTCTCCACAATCTACAGTTCGCTAGACATACTGTTCGCTAAGCTATGCGAGAACTACCGTAGGACGGAACATCGAGTGATTGGCTGCGCCACCGTTTGCTGGTTGCATCGCCTGGAGGCCTGGGTAATACGGACTGTAGATCAAGGTTGCTTTTTCCGAACACAACGCATTTCGTGAATGGTGACGCATTTTTAGTGTCCAGTCATACTATTTTCCTGTACTATCGAATACTTTCCCTC
>JAWZYV010018124.1:0-53032 GCA_038373885.1 Cheiracanthium punctorium
GTAAATAATATATACAAGTCCATAGATAAAATACATATTGTTGCATACCAAGATCCGGCCTTAAAGGATGAGAAATTATATGGTTGCTCTATGGGCTACAGATGAAAAGCTAATACGTGTGGAATTCTTCTAATAGACCAAAATATACAGGCCCTGGCTATAGAAATTAGTGAAAATAACGTATTTATTAAGATTTATAATGAGAAAAAGTATCTAATAGTAGCCTCTCACTATACTCCCCCTAGATATGATCTTGTCCAGGACTGTTCCAACTGGAAAAACATAACAGACAAATTAGAAAACATAATAATATGCGGCGATTTTAATGCTCATAATACCCTGGGGGGCTATGGGAGTAGGAATGAAAGAGGAAGATTTTTACAAGAGTTAGTATGTGAATTGGATTTGGTAGTTGTCAACGACCCCATGGCCCCTGCTACAGTCTGTCAATTAAATAACCAAATGTCGGAACCCTTTATGAAAAACACAGTTGTCGGGACATTTTTTTCAAGTTTGTTTACATTTAGTTTAACTTTTTGAGGCACAACGGCTCGGAATCCTTTTTTTCAGAATTGGGGTAAAAAAAATGTCCCGACAACTGTGTTTTTCATAAAGGGTTCCGACATTTGGTTATTTAATTGACAGACTGTACTTTCACACACATAGGTGATAAAGGACACCCTGATCTAACAATAGTTTCCCATAATATCAGTAATAACATAGCACAATGGCAGGTACTACTAGACGAAAACGGCTCTGACCATCGATATATACACATACAATTAGATTTTAAGTTAAAGATAAAAAATGACTAGAAATACAAAACAAAATTCAGTAATTTTAAAAAATTAAATAATCTCTGGAACAGTTATATGAAACCCATAATACAAGACCTGGAACACAATAACAATAGAACAGAATTTCAGACAATTTTCAATAAACTACACAAAACTTGGATCAATATAAATGAAAGATCATTTAAGAAAAAGAAAAAATTAAAATAAGTTGGTGGAACCAAGAGCTAGCAATAAAAAGAAACAAACTCAAGGCATTATATAAAAGGAAAATAAACAATCCAGAAGATAGCAACCTGAAAATAACTTACAATAGGGTCAGAGCCCAGTAGTGATGGCAGTGATAATGGCCCAAATCTTGGCGCACTGGGAAAAAAAAAACCTAAGGTGACATTATAAAACAATCGTTCCTCGTGCCTGGTAGATAGGGTTGACAGTGCTGGTGAAGCCATTGCGGAGGTTGCTCATTTTGTTCTTTTTTTTATTATTTTGACTTTTTATGTTCTTTTGTTGTTTGTTCTGCCGCAAGCTTCTGAGTTCTGCCTGCGGCATAGTTTGTATTTTTATGATTCTAAATAAATGTTTCCCCAGAGGGATTAAAGCCGTAAACCCTTGGGTCGGCCCCTCTGGTGGATTCCTTACACCTTACGCTATCCGCTATACGGAGTATTTTGACCAACCATGTTTCGCATTTTATGTGTCTTTATTGTCCAATGTCATTTAACGTTAGCGTTACCGTGAGTGAAACCGGGCCTGCACAAACTCCCTATTGACTGTACGATCCGTTTACACCAACAATAAGCCCTCTATGATTTCGGATGTCCTGTAAGCACAACGCCTTAAGGACTTTTCTAACGGAAAACAAAACAGCGTTCTTATTTGAGAAACGTCTGCTTTTGTGGGCGTAAACTATGGACGTCACCTCCTACATGGACAGATTGAAGCGAAATCGGCTCGAGTGGGCGTTCACTCATGGTAGAAGTCTCTTTGAGCCAGTGTAAGGAGAGCAGGCGTTGACTCGACAAAAAACACTCGACAAACAAGGGTGTTAGAATGCGAAATGACTAAAAACTGCGCACATATAATGGCGTGTTTGTCCACAAGTTAATTCTTTCCCGTGGTACATCGGGTCTGGTCTTCATCCGTTGTCAAAAAGTCCCTGCATTCAGAAAAGAAGTCATCGAGTAAACTGACCGTTGTCATCATGGAAACGATCATCATGAGTACTCTGTTATGTGTGTTACTACCCAAAATTTTCATTCGTTTTAGGCGTATACTTAGTGGAAAGTTCTCCCGGAAGCCCGCTCTTTTCGAAAGAGAAACCGTGCTCTTTGTGGGCGTCGACTGCGGGCGCGATCCACGCCTTCTTGAACAGATATCACACAGATCTGCTCTCTGAGGCGTTGACCTGGATAGGGAGGATAACCGCCTCTCGGAACCCATCTACGGACTGTGGGACACTGTAGACCAGGCGTGTCCAAACTTTTGCATAGCATGCGCCATTTTTATTCACAATCGAGTTCAGATGCAACCACTCGAGCACTTTTAGAAGTAGAGCCCCTTAGATTTGGGAAACATGACTATGGGTAGACAGAGGCTTTAGTATAGGAGAGGAAAACTAATAATGCGATTGAGATTGAAAGGGCTGTTTCTGACGGAGAGGATTCGAGTATTCATTTTTGAGATACTGCGTAGGGAATCAGAGAGAGGGTTCGATTCTTAGATGCACGGTGTGCTTCGGAATGTACAAATGCCTCCTTCGGACGTCGTAAGAATCCTAAATCGCAAAAAGTAAAACATTTCCGGGCATGAAACGGTTTCAAAAGTCTTCAATCCGTCTCGAAACAGGGAAAATGGGGTTCTGCCCCTAGACGCAAAATTTCTAGATTTTAGCTTGTGGGATTTTTATAATACAGTTTCTAGAATATTTTTAAGTTTGTAAGATTACTTCATACAGTTTCAATATTTTTAGTTTGTAAGATTTAATCATGCATTTTTTAAGTTCAGTTTGTACGATTTAATCCTACAGTTGGTAAGATTTAACTATACAGTTTTTAAATTTAGTTTGGAAGATTTAATAATAGAGTGTCTGCATTTTTTTAGTTTGTAAGATTTTAGAACACAGTTTCTAGATTTTTAGTTTTTTAAGATTTTATAATAAAGTTTATTATAAAATCTTACAACCAAAAACTTAAGGAAGTTTCCAGATTTTAAAATCTATTCCGACATAACAACTGTGGACCGCCCCTCCCCTAAAAATATATTTGGAATGTTTCAAATATATATATTCTGTCTTCTGTAAGTTGAAAACGTACGTCCCAGGTGCGCAAGGGTTTAATAGCCACGAAGATGCAATGCGCCGCCTGAAAACATCCAATGCGCTCAGTCTGACGTATTCGCCCTCCCTGTAATGCCTAATAAGCTTTGAGAATATGCAATTTTTCTATTTGAATAGTCCCACCACTTTTTTGAAAGATTTCTTGTACTGAGCCGTATCTTTGCAGATCGCTGTTTTCGATGGGTAATCGCCTTGGACCGAGCAGTGGGTTCAAAACGACTATCCATTGCATATTAAGAAAGACCACAGACCCCCATCCCCTGCCTTAACCGTTGTCTTCTTCTTTCGGAGCGATTGGGCTAGTACCCACGGACTTTCTGACCGGTACTCCTGCAGCCACAAGCAGAGCTTTATCACGACAACTGTGCCCCCCCCCCACTTGCCGTGGAGTGAGGCATGCTTACGTGCAAAATGTAATTTTCGTACAGAAAAATTTCAGGTTGCTTGTCATCGTTTTACGAAATATAGGATTGCTTCATTCAAAAGTACTGTCACAAATCAGCGATAAGAGCACCCGGGCAATTCCATGTGACTCACATTAAAATTTGACACATTTTCACAAAAGTAAATTGTGTATATATAAAAGAAATATCAGACTTGATTAAAAAAAAATTTGTGTATCTGGGGTACAGTAAGAAACTAGAAATATCAATATTTAAAAATTTATTATGAGCAAACAGTATCCAGACCATAATTTAGCACTGTGACTCACATTACAATAAAAGGGAAGTCAAGTTTAGTATGTTGTCAAAAACCTAACTTTTTTTCCTCTTTCAACACAACAAAATAAAAGAGAACGATTTTATGAAATAACAAACACTTCAAAGTTGTGACATACCTGAAAAAAACTTTGTTTTGTTAGTAATATATTATTTTAATCAATATTTTACATGTGACGCACATTACATATTTTCGTGACTCACGTTACATCTCTCACTTAAGTCTTCAAAGTTAATGAAATATTGATTTAAAAATATTTTATTTTGTAGATGGCAAAGTAACATAACTAAATTTAACTAACAGGTGTGATTATATATATTTTAGCACAGGAAAATAATTAATGAAAATAATAAAGTATAAGTCGAGCCAATAGGAAATACACATCACATTGTATATACATATATATATTAGAATAAATTACAATACAAATGTAAAAACCCCTCTGGAATTAACAGGAATCGGAGGTTTTAATTTCCGTATCCACTTTGAACGAGGATAAAATAGTTCATCTTCATTTTTAGGCCATTTCCAGCAAGCAGTCTTTGCCTGTAGGGTGCATCTTATTTATTTCAAATTCTCCATTGATGCAACTGGTAATTTTTCCAGGGCACAGTACACCATCCTATTCAACTTCATACCAATCATTACATTTAATATCGGATAATAGTTGAGGAATTATTTTATTATCAGAAGATATCAAAATTCCTATAGGTTTCTTATATTCAACTTTAATACAGTGATATTGTTTGATACCTTTTAATAATGGTGAATTGTCCAACATCTGTTGAATATTAAGTTTAAATTTCTTTCTTTGATATTTTCTTCTGTAATTTCCTGGATATTAATATTAGTTCCAGCCATCTGGGCAGCTTGAACAAAATCTGTAGCATTAATTACTAAACATTTGCATTTTTTCGAGGCTTACAAATTATTTCTTCAGGAAAAGAATGTGGGTAAATAGGAACCGCTTCATTAAACCGATATAATGCATTAACAGCATTGATAAAGTTCTCATGATAGAGACATAAACAAACATTGTGAGGTAGTTTGTTGCTTAAGAGAACATGCTTTGGGCGCATTGATGAGTATTTGCTTTTCCCATTTACCTCTGATGGATTATCGATTTTGAATAGCTCAAATACTTCTCGTAAGGAATAAACAAGATGTCGAGCTTGCATTTTAATTTTTTCCCCGTCTTCCTATATTGTAACTACATCGTTTCTTCCAGGTGCTACTCTGCTAATTTCGTCTCTTTCATAAAATTCTTGAATTTTACTTAAAATGTCTTGGCATAAGGGATTTCCTTGTGATGCAGTCTTTGGACACTGAAGACTTTTATCCAGATACATATTGTATTCACTGCTAAATAATTTTCTCACTTTTACCTCCTTATGATGAGGTGAATTGGGCAAACTCCACTTTGCTTGGGCCAATGCCTTTCCTAGTGCGCTTGCAGTCTTATATATTTGTTCTAGCGATTCTATAATTTTTTCAGATGATTGCCTTGCATTTTTAAGAAGTCGCAATTTAGCTACTCTTTTTCTTGAGAGTTTCCTTTCTTCATTTTTTATTTTATCTTGAATTGCTTGAGGCAACTTCCTTACTTTGTCAGCTTTCCTCTTTCTATATTCCTTCATAAAGAGACAGTGTTTCTGTTCATATTCATTGTACATCCCTTCTTGATTTAATTTTTCCCTGTGCTTTTTCTGTCTCTTTGCGCTGTTGTTGGTGCCATAGTTTAAAAACTTTCTATTATTAAAAAAATTCAACTTAGTTGTAATAACAAGTGGTAGTTATTTTTTAAACTTTGTGTGTTTACTAGAAACACTATAGTAAAATTAGATTATTTAATTACATTTAGTGGCAGTAATTAATCATATATAGGCGTGTGTAGCTATAAAATCACCCGTATTTATTCAAAAGATAAAATTAGGATACATCAAATGCCATTAAGAACTCTATTATCATTCAATACTAGCCGTGACTCACATTACGAAAAAAAAATGTCTTTATCACTCAATAAAATATTTTAAAAATTGAAATTGCTCATCAATTATTTTTAGTAAGATAAATAAGAAGGAGAAAAAGTACAAATTTTATAATTTACAGCTACAAAAAGTTATAAATATTAAAAAAATGAAGTTTTTGTGACTCACATTACAAAAAATTCGATCTATATAAAAATTAACCGCTCTCATTTATCTTAAATGCTAATTCAGAAATATCATGTTTATATTTGTCCTATAGGATAATTCTTTTAAAAAATATAATTATTTATCTAGAAATTTCTAAAACTTAGTAAAATATATGCCTTTAAATCTATCCAAAGCTAAGAAGAATTCACAAAAATAATGTTCTTTGCAGAAAAAATCTTCCATGACAGAAAAGGGTTAACCATATGTGTTGTCACATTCTAATTTGCGAACTTCAATAAATATACAACAAATGAAAAACAAAGTTGAGAAGTTGAAAAAAAAAATTCTTTTACTACTGTAGTTCCCGTGTTATGTGGAATTGCCCACTCCGCTTTCCTTCAGTGGGGCAAGGCATTTTTAGGCAGTTCCGCTGGGAATCAACTCATATTTGTGGAGCCGGGAACTCAAGAGTGAAACAACGACCTTGGCTTACACAGTCACCGACCTCCATATAATTGAACAGTTATGGTTTATTTCAGAGCGTTTGATACAGAATCGATATCCTCTCCCGGAACTTTCACACTATCTCCATGGAAGAAGGGTGCAATATTCCTCTAAAAACTATTCAGAAGTCGTACGAATCGATTCCTGGACGAATCCAAGCAACATTACATACGAAAGGCTGTCCTACACCGTACTAATAAAGGCTTCTTAATCATTCTAAAGCGCTTTTATTATTTTGATAACCCACCTGCATTTAAATGGACCGTTCATTTAAAGTCTAAAATGAATGGGTGCTTTTTTGGATAAACGTAATAGGATTCGATTTCGAACAACAAATAATCCTACAATAACCATTTCGTTTGTTCATTATCCTTAAAGGAATCGCTTTCTGTTGACAAAATTATTTAGATACGTTTCTCTAATCTAATTTACGTAGTGCGTGAAAGTGTAAGTTATTCGGACGCTTTGGGTTCAGTGCTAAGATTTTTAGCAGATACATATATTGATAGTATCCAAGAATGCATTCATCTGTAAGAAATTATTTTCGATAGTTACAGATAAACTTATAAGTAAACAACATAGATCAATCCATGCCAAACGCATCGATTCATAAAACGCTTTCCGACCAGGGTTATAAAAACACACATTTTTTTAAAATTCGAAATTCAATGCTTTCTTTGTTTTGAAACCGTACTTTTTTGGTCTTTATGCAAATTTAGGAAACAACAATGTTTCGCGTGAGATCTTGACACAAATCAGCTGTTGGCACAAGTGCCTCCAGTCAGGGTTACCAAACTCCTCTGTCTATCCCTTACATCTGCTGAAGGACGGTATAGCTCTCGTTTCAAACCATTCCACAAATGAACACGATTCTAATCGCGAAAACAAATACCATTCATCCAAACAGCGATTTAACAAAGAGAAAAGCATATCAATAGACTCTCTCTTAATGAATTTTACTCATGACACAGATTCCTCCAATAAGATCATCTGTCCTCCAGTGACCAACCCTTCGAAAACTCCTTAGACAGCGAATTCATTCACACAAAAACGAAACTCGTGTCATTATGGCAAACAATGACCTTGGAGCTCGCAGATACGGTGAAACGTCATTCCATTCGACTCCACCACAACAGACGATGCTGAATACAATGGAATGAGAGCCTATTTCGCCCCGGGTTCCTGAGCTCATGAGAGCTCGGTTTTACTAAACCCTATCGAATTGTATTTGTTACGTGAAGATGCTTAACGAATAAGGAACAAGAGATTTGTGGATGAAGAATGATCATTCATTTGTATCCACATTTTGAATTGAAAATAATCACTCGTAATCAGTAGTGCAGCCCTAAGAAATAAAAATGTGGGAAAGGTTCTTCTTAAATAAAATTAACTGGAATAGGATGAATGAATTGCATGGAAGTATTGCACATTAAAATGCATACGATCCTTATTTTTACTACTTACTAATGGATGACTGCTACTTTAGTGTCATTGTGAAAGCAATGCAATTTTGATCCATACTGTTTTAAGTAGGCCCACAGAGAATTGAGACAGATGGGACCCTGGGCTCGGGAGTTATTGGGACCCGGAAAGGGATGAAAAGGATGCATAAGGCTTTGTATGTGCGGCTTGAGGTCCATTTAAAGTGCACTGTTGAAAGCTTTTGTTGGGAGAAAATATATGTATTTTACTGTAGGGGGAACAGAAGGGGCCATTTCCCCTCTGCTCGACCTTAAGGGGGGCTTCAATTGGATGGAAATTTTGTAATACACGTGATCGAGTCACGTACTGCACGAAACAACGCTTCATAATCGCGGGGTGTCCCTTTGCCTTCACCCTTTCTTCAAAAGCCGATCACCAGAATCTTACAGGACGATGACGATGCCAATTTCAGAGAGGAAACATCCAATCACTTCCTTAGAAGACGTTCGAATACCTTTTTTAATGGATCTGCACCGTAAAGAATATTCCATTAGAAGTTATTTTCGTACATCTCCCCATTAGCATTTATGAGTTTAAGTGTCACACCGCTTCTGCGTTTTCTAAAGTTACGTACGAATGCGCCATTTTGCCTTTTATAATGCGGCTCGGAATGATGAGGGCATTTTCTCGGATTTGTAATCGGGCGGGAGAAGGGGGGGGGGATGGCGAATAGTGAACGAGGAGGACTTCGTGAGTCTAATGATGTCAGGGTAATGGTTATTGTTACATCGGCACAGAGCGGAAGAGTGTTTTGCAATCCATTGTTCTGACGGCGTACTCCTATCGAATAGCTGAGACTGTTATAAGGATGCAGGACAGCATGAACGACACATAGACCGTGTGCGGCACATCCACCGTCTTGTTTTGGAGCACATTTTACTAGCTTTACTAGTTTTTATACAGGGTTGACGTGTGCACATTAAGAAAGTGTGGCTCAATTGTTGAAAATTTACGTGAACCCTGTTGAGTGACAATAGACGAGCGAATTTTTTTCTTAACGGAGTCTTCTTTTTCCACCTTAGTTTGAACATTTTCATTCCAGACTTCGTTATTTGCATGGGCGCCGGCAGCATAGGGCATGGATTTTTGTATGCAGTGTTTTCCGTTGCCATTTTGCTCTTTCCAACATGGTAACCATACGTTGAAGTAGTCTTTGCCCCCCCCCTGGGAGATATTCTGCCGACGCCCATGGTTATTTGTAAATTAATCTGAAATTCGATCTAATCCTCTATGGATACATTATGAAAAAAAATCAAATTGCTAGTATAGCAAAGCGATTTTTCAGAAGAAATATTTGGGGGGGGCCCTTCCAATCTGGGAGCCTCGGGCAAATGCCCGAATGCCCCAAGCAGTCATAAATCCTTGTACCCGTGCACTGGAAAGTGCTTTCACAGTCGATCCAAACGAACTTCTTCATTTAAAAAGACCTTATTAAACTAGACTTGAGAATGTTTCATTAAAACGCTCCGAATAAAATCCTCTTTTTATTTATCTCCAAGAGGAGTTGAGGGGAGGGGGGTTGTATAACAAAAGAAGTTCCAATTCCTGAGAGTGAACGAGATTTTTAATGACATTTTTTGAGGGAGTTTCAATTAAAATCTGTCCGTGCTTCCTTTAGAGGGGAAAAGATGAGGTTCTGAAAAATATATTGGGTAGAGCGCATGTCAAGCGAGATGAAGACAATACGAAGCAGCAAGATGAACATCTCCGGTTAAGTCCACAAGTTAACCCATTTATGCCTAGTGTCCCTTTTTTGGGACGGCATTTTCGCTATTAGTCGAAAACGTTATTTATTTTTCCTAGCCTTTATTCACGAGTATTGAAGCTTAACTCTACAAAATATTTTAACATGACCCAGTAGGATGTTGATATTTCGATTTTTATGCATAATGATTTTAAAAGAAATCATCCCTTGTTCAAGAAGTTGACATCAGAAACTTATCTATTATTTCTGTTATCAGTAAAAATCGAAGAAAGTCGCAAAAATATCCAGGCACGAATGGGTTAAAATGAAAAAAAAGAACAAAAAAGTAGGATTACGTTTCTCCATAACCTATTTTCTATGTCGATGTCTGTCAGGATCTAGTGTCATTTTCTAAACCAAAAACCTAATTTTGTAGATGCGACAAAAATATATAATACATCTTTGAAACAAAGCCAACAAATATAAAATTTTGTAGAATCCACTCAATATTTTTTTTCAGTGTACAATTATAGTTAAAGAAAAAAAGGTATAATTCCTTAACTGTTTAAAAGTAAAATGTGTAAAAGAAGGAAATACTAACAATGTAGCAAACTGATTGAGACACTTTTCTAACACAAACTAGAGAGATTTAAGAGATCCTTTCACGCACAATAGAAAGAGGACGCAGTCTTAAATCCCTTGTTTGCAGGACAATGGCGGGATTTCTTTCAATTGAGGGTTAGTTTAAAACATGTACTCATTTGAGATGCAGTTAAACCGTTAAGAGAGATTAAACCATTCGGTTACGGAACTGTTCCACAATTCTTGAGTCGTGAAAATTGTCTGGGCTGCATTAAAATATTTTTGTACATTTTAGATAGAAATGAAAAAGATAGTGGAAAATATTTAAGCTTGCTTGAAAATGAAGTAAAAATAGGTTTAATTTCTATGTGTGCCCCACGGTCACCTTTTCTTCATTATGGATTCATTAGAGTCCGTGGTGGAGGCACCCACATCTTCCGCAGAAAAAAAAAGTAAATAAGAAAATCTCGTATACTTTCAGATTTGAAATATACACTAAAGGGCTATATATTAAAAGCGAATCCTAATCCATGCGTCTTCTCTATTTTCTTTCCTTATTCCATTCAGTTGGAAAGTGTATCATTATTCAGGAGTGTACCCCATTTTTCTTCCTTGTTCCTTAAAGCACACATCTTTAGAATCGAAATCTATCTTAAAATCGCCTAACAAAACTCTTTGACAATCTTCGCCAAGCCTATTCCAGCTATATTCACCGTTTTAAATACTGTTTGGAATGGGCATCCTAATCCACGAGTGTGCCGCGTTTGTCTTTCTGGTTCCATAAAACACATATTTGCAATTGAGATCTATATTAAAATCGCCTACTAGCACTACTTTAGAATCTTCGTCAGGCATATTTTGACTATACCTTCCTAGTTTCTTGGTAAATGAATTGGAGACATTGGAGGGAACATGCACTTAACAACGAAATCCAAAGCCACTTCCAGAGTTGCAATAAATTTACACGCGTGAAATTAAGGAAATGAAGCAGCTGTTGGATAATTTTGAAACACGGTGCGTAACATCACAATAAACTATGCCAAAATAAATGTCAACAGTGTTGGAAGAGAAACCGGTTACGAGTTGCAAATTGACGTATAAGAAAATTTATTTTTAGTTCGTGAGGTGCCAGCCAGTCTGCAATAAATACGAAACAAAACCTATAGCAAGAGGAAAAAAGCGAAATACACATTTGGAAAGCTGTCGTAAAGAAAAATGAGAACACAATAAAAGTTAAAATGCTTGGTTTTAATCAGATTCAATTTAAGAAACTGAAAAAAAAGACAGTAATTATTGAATCTACATCAGAGAATCTACATCCGAGATGTGTTTAATCTACATCATAGGCGAATCTACATCACCGATCCCCAGATTCTGTGAATGTTCTTATTACAATAGCCTTTATTTCAAAGGTTCTTTTAGCCTAAGCATTAAAAATACTATCTGGTTATCTGTTACCCCAATGGGAGACTTGAGTAAGCATGCGCAAATGCAAAATCCTCAAATGTCTTATAATCGACATGTTTAACACGTTTTAGATTTCTTGGTTTTTTTTTTAAATACTAATGCTTTGGAGATGAAAAAAAATGTATATTTATAATCTTTACATTTTTTGTTGTTTCTTCATCAGCTCGTGCATTTTTGTAGAAATATTTTGAAGATGAAAAACAACTTATGTGTCATTAAAAATTTTTTTTGTACTTTCTTAATTGAATAATATGAATTCCAGCGCGGAAAAAATTTAAGGGAGGGAAGAGA
The DNA here is from genome assembly GCA_038373885.1 of Cheiracanthium punctorium. Taxonomy (NCBI): domain Eukaryota; kingdom Metazoa; phylum Arthropoda; class Arachnida; order Araneae; family Cheiracanthiidae; genus Cheiracanthium; species Cheiracanthium punctorium. The sequence continues at coordinate 11,998 of JAWZYV010018124.1, forward strand.
TATTGACAGAAACAATTTTGGCTCTTTTGTTTTTGCGAATTAAAAAAATCTGATGTGTCCAACACATGACTTCCTTGCACGTCTATTAAATCAAAAATGTTTTTTACGCACTTCCTCTTAACTTATTTGTTTGAAAGAGATAAAATATCAATAATAGTAAGGTTTCGCGATTTCTAGCCAAATATTTCGATATCGCCAAGCTGAGTTCAATTTGAAAGATTTCCTTCTGACACTTTATTGGGCGATATTTCACCAAAAGCCGACAAACTTGAGATAGTTTGCGAGATTTTGGGGATAGCCAAAGTAGTCATTGACCACAGACTTTCAATGAATTGAATGCATCCATACACCTTAATGTATTTAAAGTCATTTGGCTCACCCTGTAAATAAATTCCCAGTCGATTGCTGTCAAAAAAGTTATTGAAAACCGTTAGATATTATAATATAGTTCTAAATACAAAAGTTCAAAATTCTACGGGTTAAAGTTTTAGAGTTATACAAAATAAGAAATAATTTTTGGCGCCCAGTTTGGCGATATTTTGGCGAAACTCGTCAATGTCGACGACATTTGGCGAGATTTTAAGCATGGACCAACAATGACAGATTATCGCCAAATTTGGCGATCTTTCGCCAAAACTTGCCAAGAACGATGACAAATGGCGATACTTTGGGCATGGACCAAATGACTATCGCCAAATTTGGCGACATTTCGGCAAAACTCGCCAAGGTCAAGGACAGTCGGCGAGATTTTGGGCATGTACCAAACAATGACTTTCTACAATTGTATTATATTGAAGATGTCCATAGACATTAAAGTACTGAAATTCTTTTCGGTGGTCCTGTAAATAAACTCTCCAGTAGATTGAAACCAAAAATCGAGATGCACAACTAGATATTACAACAATCTTATATATGAAATTTCATAATAGTTTTTGAGATTTGAGAGTTAAATACGCACACACGTACACCAAAAGTCGCCAAGCTTGGCGACTTTTGGCATAGTTCTTGAGGGAGGAGGTGACCGTGGTCGGACCATCACCTAACTTATGTGGTAGGACGGTATTGTGCTTGAAATGGATGAATCTCCTAAAATTGCCATTGACCGTAATGTATTGGAAATCTTTTGAGTGTTCCTGTAGCAGAACTGTAAATGATAAAGACACTTTTTTTAATGGAGAAATTCATTTTCTAACTCTTTACAGCATATATCACCTCTGAGTCGTTTGAAATAGCCCAATACCTCTAAAAAACGCTTTGATGAATTTCGGCCTATAGAGCGTAATGTATTTCGAATCTTTTAGGCGGTTCTGTAGATAAACTATCCAGTCGAATGGAACCGAAAGGGGAGGTGCACAACTAGATGTTACAACAATCCTAAATATAAAGTTTCAACATTCTACGCCTAATAGTTTTTGAGATATGCGAGTTTAATGAATTTCGGCCCATAGAGCGTAATGTATTTCGAATCTTTTGGGCGGTCCTGTACATAAACTATAGATTCGATTGTGACCAAAACGGGAGGTGCACAACTAGATCATAGAACAATTCTAAATATCAAATCTCAACATTCTACGACCAATAGTTTTTGAGATATGCGAGTTACATACATACGTAGGTATGTACGTACAGACTGCATGGAAAAACTGACCACAATAAACTCGCCGCTGGTCAAAATGAGTTGCAGACGCGTTAATAGGATCGTGCATGCTAGCCTACGATGAGATGCATCGAAAACATTCTTTAAATTAAATTTAGGGGTAGTCAAAATCGGTTTTTTTGTCGAAATTTGGGCCCCAAAATTTTTCGGGATCACATTACTTCCTTATACTACGTACAAGGAAGTAAAAACGAAGCAAAGTCAATATTTTCCTTGTTTTTTAACTATTTCGTTAACTCTTCATTTTTTATCAGTGCTTCGCTTTCGAAGAAACGTTCAGTAAAGCGTGAAGATAGTTTACTTACAGGAAAGCATAAAAACAGCACAATAGGTTTTTCTTTTTATGGAATGTGAAAAGATTTTTAGCTTTCTTCTCCAAACTGAGTTTACAAAAATTAAAATTTTAGATCTACTGATGGATTAAAAGGACGCAAAAATGGATTATATCCAATCACACTGTAATAAATACTGATGTGGGTACCCCATGTTTATAGTTCATATTGAAAAGGACTGAGCGTTAACACATTTTTCACGATGGGCGTCACCCAAGCGTCACAAGGGGCGTCCGCTAAGCCGCAATGTCCGCTGAACTTCATAGAACGGCTTGTTTCCTTTCGAATGAACGCATTTACTTTTGCAAAAATCATTTTGAATCATCATTCTAGACAATTCTTTTTGCTCTTAAAGGAAATTTTCAATGAGCCTATGAATAAAAGCAACTCCGGATGGTTCCACTCCGAAACAAAACTTTTTACGTCTATCAGGATAGCTGCTCTACGCTATTCCACCCACCTATTTGAAATGTTGCAGAGATAGGCAACGATGTAGGAGCCCGTAGGTGGCGGAAAAGGGGTAGAAATTTAATAGAAAAGGACGCCGGGTGACGCCTCTTGTTCTTACGAAGATGCCTCGCGGAGCAGGACATTCGAATGTTTGTTTTTAGCCAAGCCTAATCGATGTTTGCTGGAAATTGAGATAGATACGCTTTTTAATTTAGTGTCCACTGAAGTCATTCATGCATTTGAATGACTGGATAATCAATACAGATGTTGCTAACCTATGTTGACTTTCATTTTGAAAACAAAAAAAGCGTTGACATGGGCGTAGCCAGGGCGTCACTTTAGACGACGATGAAGGCCTATTTAGAATAACTGTTTGCTGAATGGACGTTTGCAGAAGTTGCAGAGGAGGGTCGAATATTGGAGTGTTTTCAGCTTTTCTTTTCTTGGATTGAGAATTTCATTTACAATTCTTCACTTATTAAGAATTCTCTCACTCGTTAGTACTTTTATGCAGCGGAGGGGTCAACCCATGATAGATTCTAAGCCGTCCTTTCCACCGAATTTTTAAAAAAAATTTACATCTTTTGATTAATTGAGAATAAAATAAATATAAGTGTTCTTATAACATGATAATAAACACAGATGTCGGTACTCTATGTTTATGATTCATTTTGAAAAAAATTGCGGTAACATGTCTTGAATGATGGGCGTAGATAGGGCGTTACACGAGGCAAGAAACGGGCGTCCCGTTAAGCCGCAGTTTTAAGTCAATCTAAATTTAGAAGAACTAAATTTAGAAGGTTGCATGGGTAACGAACAAACGAATTATTGAAATAATCATTCTGAATAAGACTTCTAGATAGTACTTTTTGCACTTAAAGAGTTTTCAACTAGCCTGTGAATAAACGCCTAGAAATGACCGCTCCAAAACGAAAAATTTTCATGTTCATTGCGCTAGTTGTTTGCACGAGTTTAATGTAATGCATTCAATATCAGCTTGAATGAACAATGCCTGGTGTAAAATGTATGTCAAAAGCAAAGTAAGTTCGTCATTTAATGACTTCTGTTAGCTTGGAGTAGTTCTATGAGATCAGCAAGATTGAAGATTGATTTTTTCGCGAGATGAAGAATTCCACGTGGTATTTCAACAACCTATGGTTTTCCGTTTCAATCCTCCAAGGCCCATCGTAAGAAATTCCCAAGTAAAAGTTATTTTTTCGTTGAAAGGGTGTTCTTTTCCCTAATAACGAAAATATAATAAAACATTGTAGGAAAAGTTATTATTTTATTTTTTTTAATTTTAACACCCTGATTTTAGAACTCTTCTAAACATTAAAAATGGAACTTGAAACAAAATATCTTGTATCGAGTGAAAAAGCATCTCATTTCTTATCCATAAATGACCATTCATCATTTTTTCTTCACATTCAGTATTATTAAAATAGAAGGAAAACTTATTGGAACATGCTTTTTGTTGACTTCATCCATTTTGATTTTAAACTATTTTTCATCCATGAAGGCTGGCATCTGTGCACCCAAACGACTGTTTTTATTCCTTCGAAGTACAATGAACGGTTTTTCCACTTCAAAATATTGTTACGAAAATCGCCAAGTGGGTGTATTTCAAAACAGTTCAAACTGCACAGTAAACAAAAATAACACTTTATTTTACGGCTCGCAGCTCAATAGCTCAAAATAATACAAGAAACTTTAGCATACGCTAACTAAAATCACAAATAAGCATAACAGAATCAACCGTACCTTTCAAAGTCTATCACTCAACTGAACTCCCCGGAGAGAGATCCTAGCGCTTTTATAGAGATGATGACGTCACCAGAATCACCGAGAAATTTCTGGAACAATTTTATGAAATTGAAATAGGGTCTCGAGACATGAATTTTCTAGAAGCCACCATTTGTCGCCAAGGTCGCCAAATCCGTCGCCAAGTCGCCAAGATGATCGCCAAGTTTGTCGCCAAGACTACAGAGTTACCATTATCAGAGGACCACTATTATGCCTGCAAAACTAGTTTCACGGCGGCACATGCAATACGAGAGCAAATTAAGTTATTATTTTCGCAACAATATTTTCCCCTTAAAAAATAGCGTTTAAAGGATGGAAACCTATAGGCTATCGTTGTCATTAGAGAGTTAAAAGCTCACTTTTCAATTGCAAGTGAGATCGCAACTGCGTTATCGCAGAACAGGATCGCACTCCTTTTGCGTACCCAAAATAACCTTATCACTCAACCCCCCCCACACGACTATTATTCGAATAGTCAAAATCGCGAACGTTATTCGAACAGTGAAACCGCCCATATTGTTCACACAGTGGAAAGGGTTCACTGTTCGATGAACCGATGGTGGATTCTGCTCGAGCATTCGTCGTCGCTCGTACGAACCGTTAGGATGTAAGCATCCCTCAGTGGAAGCCACCTATGCGGGAACGCAGCCTCTGGTGTCTCCAGCGGATCTTCTCTTTTGCAATATCAGGGAAAGGATCCTTCCCTTCTTTTTTAATACGTAGATTTCATAGTCAAGAAAAACCAATCGTTGGCACGAAGGGGAGTTTGCCTGAACGCAATTTCCGCAAAAGGATTCTGGTGAGCTTTCAAAATGGCCCGTGACTGTTGTGGGGGAAGGGATGCCGTTTTTACGTCATTCAGTATTTCCCCTATCAAAAACCACATAAGCTAATCACACGACGTAGGGCATGTATATGAGTTTCTTAACATGGGTACTCCATGACGCAGCAACTTTCAAAATTCGCAACTAAAGGGGGTAGGGGAGGGCCACACAGGGTGTGGGGTGTCCCAAAACTGAGGTAACAGTCGCTTTCATTCGTCGTTCACTGTTAGAGACCAATGGCCATTGCAAACTGAAAAAAATTAATAAATAAACAAAAAAAGTAAGGTAGGAAAGAAGATGACGTTGAGAGAGGCGTTACGTGAACAAAAGATGTTGCTGTAAAGATCTGAAAGCAACAAAATAAGAAAATGAGTCCTTTTTTTTAAATTTAAGCTTTAATATCGGATTTTTGAAGATTTTAGCATCGCGTTATGGACCGTATCACGAAAACGGCGCATGAATACAGTGCCGGCTTGTGACTTTTTGCCAGCCGCACCGCGCCGGGATCATTCCGTAGTGCAGGCTCACTCCCGTTCGACTTCATTGTAAACTTCGTTGTTTTTAATTAAATTGCAAACCGTTTGGATCGGCGGCGTGCCCAAATTATTGCGTCGCGTGCCATGGGTTCGCACCCCTGATTTATACCTCTACCAGACTAAGAGGGGACGCTATCGGTGGTCCTCTCTGAGTCCGGTAGAAGGTGCCTATGCGAGTGCATCCTGTAGTCCCTAGCGGCCTTTCTTTTGCAATATCAGGGAAATGAGCATTCCCTTCTTTTTAAATACATTACTCCTTCAACGAGCTCGTGTTGGTGTGGTGTGTCTTGAAGGGACATTTACCTCCACGAAATTCCTACAAAAGGATTCTGGTGAACTTCGAAATCTGTTGCATGTATTATTTAGAGGAAGGGGGTTGGAAGAAGTCATGCCGTTATTTTTCGTTTTTCTCTGCGAAAACGACTGCAACTCATCCTACCAAATAGGGCATGGCTGTGAATTTCATAACATACGTACTCCATTGGACAGCGTTTTAAAAATTTCGAAATCTGCGGGGGAGGGGGAGGGTACAAAACGGATCGTTTCCCAAAGAAGGATTCGTGTACACAACAGAAATACCTTCCTTTCCATTTGAGTTTGGATGTTTTGCATAATGGCTGTTTTAAAGCCGCTATTATACGTTTCTCTAGCCTCCCAAAAATCTAAATAATTCAAAAAAAGCTTATTTTCACTCATGAACGGTGTACTCAAAAAATCATGTCAATAGGGTACTTCAATACAAAATAACTGTCAAGCACGGTAAAAATTTGAGAAAGGGCCTTGACAAGCCGTACTCTGTACACTGAAATAAACGATACATACCCGTATCCGTTAAGAAACGTTTGTTAAAATGTTAATATTTCTGAAAAATCGAAAATGTTGCTGAATGGATCACTCCTCGAAGAATTTTGATTTCCAATTCTATTGGTAAGAATTGTTTCGGGCGGTTTCATAAAAGAAAAGAATTTATTACACTTTTTAATGAGGTTTTCTTTCTCTTTTATACAGCAGTGGATTCAAGCGATCCTGAGTCACCGCCCACCTTTAACGGAAGTTTTCTGGGAAATTTGGATCCACTGTTCAGTTGCGATCCAAAGAAATGAATTAAAATTTCACGATAGCCAATGCAGATGTTTCTGCCTTATATATATATTTATAGATTCATTTTATAAAGAACTTTTCAACGTGCCTTTGACCAGGGGCGTGGCCAGGGCATCATTTTAAAGTAGAATTTCTCGTCCATTCAGATCCGTTCCTTGATGAACTGACCAACAAAGCATTGAACTTTCGCAAAAGAGGCCGTTGATATAAGATTTTGGGAGGTGTTTCAGCATTTCCTTCTTTTTGTACGAGTTTTACAAGTTTTTGACTTACGATGGATTTTCAGACCCGTGAGTATTTTTATCCAGCGAAGGCGTGAACACAGAGCAGAGGATGGCCCCTAAGGGAAGTTCTTACAATACTCTAGGGAATACAATTTTTTTTTAACTTTAAATGTCGCAATCGTAAGTACAGATGTTGGTACCCTGTGTTTATTTTCATTCTGAAAAGGAGCGCGTTAAAATGTTTTTTTAATAATGGGCGAAGGGAGGGCGTCCCGTGAGGCCCCAAGAGCAGTAGCGAGGGCGTTGCTTCTAGCCACGAGAGGCGTGATTAGGGCGTCACGGTCGGCAAAAAGGTGAGTCACATTAAGACAAAATGCCTGGTCAATTTAGAATAACTGTTACATTTGCGGTGAACCAATGAACTATTGCAAAAAGCATCTGGAATCAAAATTCTAGATAGTGTTTTCTTTAAAAAAATTGCAATAAAATAAGCTTTTTCGCGAAAAGTAAATAAAATACGAAAATATAGGGAAAATGCACAAATACTGCGTACATTTATGTTCGCGCATCAAATAAAAATGGCAAAAGCAAATGAAATGATATTGGGTGACATGATATGTGATCAAAACTTAACATGGAACTTATACTCTAAGCGTCGATTTTTAAAATACATGGATTGCATTTTGAGATTTTGCGAAAATCTGTTTAAATTACGTACATTTTGTTCCAGTATCACGAAATAAAGGCTACAGTGAATGAGAGAAAATTGGGTGACAGGATATGTGGTCCATCATTTTAAACTCTAGGCGTCCAATTTTTCAAAAATTTTAAATTGGATTTTGAGTTTTTTCGAAAATTATTTCAAAATGCGTAAACAATCGTTCGCGCATCCTATCATATCGACTAAAACGAATGATATGAAATTGAGTGTATGGTATGGGGTCACTCAATTTAAGTATAGATATTGAAATTTTAAAAGACAATTTAAATAAATTCTGAGATTTTTCCGAAAATCGTTTCAAAATGTGTCAATATTTGTTGCGCTTCACGTGTTAACGATCATGTAAAACATATGAAATAAAATTGAGTGACATGATAGGTAGTCACCCCGTTTAAACAAAAGTTATTTTTTTTAATTGTGATTAAATTTTGATATTTTGGGAAAATTTATACAAAAATGAAAATATTTGTCGATCACGTATAAATCGGTGAAGCGAATAAAATAAAATTTACTATCGTCACAGGTATATCTTTCTGTACTGGATGCTTTACCAAACATGAAGCCTACACCCTGCACTACCTAACTACAGTAGTCTACAATGAATGACCTCCAAAATTCTGCTTCTGAAAAACAAACTTTACACTGTACACCTTCAACTATGTAACCGTAAATTAAAAAAGTTACAACTCCACTTTTCCCGAATTAAAATGCAATAAGCTGCGATTTATTTTAACAATCCTTTCAGAATACATTTTTTCGGGGGGAGGGTAAAAATAAATTTTAGGGTTTATGCTGAGAGAAGTAACGTCTCGTAATTTAAATGGATCTGTATTTTTCTTTTCCTAAACTATTTTAAAAGAAGTCTGAAAATGCAACATATAAGCAGGGTCTTATTATCGCATGGGCAAATCGGGACTTTGCCCAGGGCCCCCGGCTCGAAAAGACCCCTAATTTCAAATATTGTTCTGAAATACATTTCTTTATATCAAAATTTTATGAAAAATAAAACAAATTTCATAGATGGGGGTCCCCGAATTTATCGATGCCGGGGCCCCCGTTGGTCATAATCAGGCTCTGCATATAAATGAAATACATTTTTTCAAAACCAGGAGAGATCATTATTCTTTTTCATATCTTTTTGTTCTAATAAATTAGGATTAAAGCGAAAATGATATTTCTTGTTTAAATTTCATCTTTCGTGTTGAGTGGGTTAAGCAAACATAAAATAGCAAAATCAACAAAATAATTGTTAAATGTGCCATGAACACACACACGTTAACACTACAAATGTTGTGACTTCAAACCAATAACTGTATTGATTTTAACCCAATAAACCATTTAAATAAATAGTTTGCTTATATTAATAAACATATGTTTCAAACATTAACCAGGATAGACACTATGTTAATATATCAAACATTTCGTGTGCGCTGTTTCATTCAGAGCAATGCTGTTGATTTAAAAAAAACATCTTTTTCAGGCAATTAAAAATTCATTATTTAAAAATATGTACTAAAGAAAAATCTTTCACTCAACCTTGTTTGGAGTGCCTCTTAGATCTCGGGAACTTTGAATCATTTATTCGCGGAGAAGACGGGAGTGGAGCTGTTTCATAGCTGCTTTCTTCCCTGGCACCCAGGGACTGATTTACGGCGGGGCATTCGGGGCACGTGCCCAGGGCCCCCGATTTTTAGGGGCCCCCAAATCTTCCTTTTATGTAATCATAATAACTACTAAAATTATCTCTCAAGAGTAAAATTTCTGATTACTTACTTCATTTCATCACAAATATTCAAAATTTTTAATTTGATGTAACTTGTAATGATAAAAAATTATCCATTTTTTATACAAAATCGATAGGACGCCTTATCATGCTCCTTCTCTTATTGTTTCTAAGGAGTGTGACGACTGAGTCACTCGTTCCTCTTGTCCACCAAAAGACACAGCCTGTTTGTGCACCAGTTCATGGGCGACCGGCAACTGAGGGCGTGGGGAATCTTTCGACTTACGATCGCAGATTCAGATGTTGCTAGTCTGAGAGGCGCGTGTACGGTGCTGCTACTAAACTCTGCTCAACAAGAATAGTGAAATGAAATGAAGACATTGAAAGAACGTATGTGCATGTGATTTATCTTCAAGCTCCTGTAAACAATATGGAAAATCGTTAAATTTATGAGCCGTATGTGATTAATTTTGAATTTCTTTAAAGTTATTTAAGTAAGGTTTTTGAAAAATAGTTGTTAAGTTATTTTTATTTTAATTAATTTGATTTGACTGTAATCATGAAGAGATCGTACCCATCTGGTTCTCAGAAAAGACGATTAAAAGAGAGAAAAAGGGAAGAGATTGAGCGCATGAAAGGAATGATGCTGAATTATACAGTAAAAAAAAATCCTGAAACGGCTGAATAATTAGTGTCGCTTTTCAAGAATGTCTGCTTATGAGAGCATATTAAAGAAGTTTTGCTGCTTATTTGATAGCGATAAACATACAGCTTTCGAAAATGCAAAAGTTTTACAAGTTAAATATTCATTGGATTTAGAGGAAGTGTTTCCTGACGAATTTATACACATTTTCCCAATCATACAAAAAGATATGTCTGTTGCTGATAAGTTACAGAAAATCCATGATCTTCTCATCATAGATACATTTGCCAATGTTCAAAGTGCTTTAAGACTATTTTTAACTTTGCCCATCTCCAATTGCACAGGTGAACGATCCTTTTCTTTGCTTAAAATATTAAAGTCTCCGTTACGAACTTTGATGACGGATGATAAATTATCTTCTTTAGCCCTTTTATCAATAGAAGGAGATGTAACACAGAAGATAGATTATGAGGATGTTATAAAATTATTTACTGACACAAAATTGAGACGAAAGCTTATTAAAAATCATTAAATTAAACAGTACAAGTTTTATGTTTTAAGGTAAGATTCATTATTTAAAAAAAAAAAAAAAAGAGTTGTTGAACAGGTATAGAATGTTTTTTTTTTTTGTTCATTTTTTTCCACGAAGCATTCTATAAAGCATAACTAACTTTTTATTGAAATTGATAGCTTATAATTTTAATATTATATTAGCAAGAATATTGTTTTGACTATATTGGATACATAATGAAATTTAATTTTCCACTTTCTTTTCCTTTTTCTAGACAATGTTTTATAAAAAATATGTAGAAGATGACCATATTTCTTAAAAATTATTATTAACATTTCACACATATTCATAGCTTATACAATGCATGCAATGTTAAAGACATCAATTAATATTTGTAATACTACAAGTAAAATATTTGAGGTTTTTGACAGTTTTTGACAAATGTTTTCGACATAGGGTTTTTGATGTGACAGTTTAAACCATGGTTAAAACCGTCAAAAACTGTCATGCGTCAAAAACTTGCCAACCCTGGGGCTGGTATTACTTAGATATTTCAAACATTTAACCTTACATTTTATCATGTTATATCCGAGACTTAAATACTTAACTATTTAATACCCATAAAAACATTTCAAAACTGGAAAATTCATTAAAGTGGTATTTGTCGTGACATTTTACTGATTTGTGTTTACGTATGGATGGCTTAAGAATAATTGGTTTTAACTTAATTAAATTAAGTAATATTCTGCGAAATATTTTTGTGCAGGGGGCCCCACAGGTACCTGTGTCCTGGGCCCCCAAATGTGTAGATCGGTCCCTGCTGGCACCTTCTATTCCGAGAGCAATCTCTTTAATGGAGTCGCATGAACACTTTTGGTTGATTCTGTGGTTGCAAATAGAGTGCTTCTTTGAATATGCAAGAACGCAACTGTTTGTTACTTTTGCTTCCGGCTTTGCGGTTTTGCGATGCTAAAGTCAAGGAAAAAAGTTGGATTTCTTTACCTCACCCCAAATTGAGTTGGCTTCTTATTTATTGTTTCTGGTTGGTTTCTGGAACTACATTTAGAAAGTTTTTAGTTGAATGATCCAATAAAGTGCAGTAGTACAAGAAGTTAATAAACATTTGCCCGTTGATATGAAATGAAATACCTCGTAAAGTACTCATAACCAAAAAAGGACTTTGTTTTTTTAAAAATGTACCTTAGAAGTTCTTTAGAAAACGACTTCATATAGTTTATTTCAGTTCTCCATTTTTGTGCTTATGTTGACGAAAATATACCAAATAGGGACACTTTGGTAAATAGTCTTGTAGGGGGGGGGGAGATTTGCTAAGGAAAATGATAGAAGTGGAACGAGACATGTTATTCGAAACTAAAGAATGATTTTATCGCTCAAAGAAGAGATCCTAAAGAATAACAGCTTCATCGTATTCGCGTAATTGCAGACATGTCGCTTATGGTTTTGAGTAACGACAACAACACATTGCACACCATGAATAATCATTCTTGAAAATGTATTTTAAAGGTATTTCGCTATTCCAAACGAAACAAAATGAATAGATGTTGTTAAGTATGCCGTCATAATGCTCTCCGGTGAAAATGGAATCTGTAGAGCACTTACAAATATTCAACAGAAGCACTCCAAAGAAGTTCAATGCATTACGGTCTATGCAACAATTTAGCAACTTTCATCCATTTTTGAAACATTATAAAATCAGTATACGTTTATAAGAGTGTACTTTACCAATAACTTTTAAATTTCTTTTGCAGGGTGTAGCGAAATGAAGTGAATAATCATATAGTAAAGCTTTTTTTTTTCTAAAATTATTGAAGTCTCGCTGACGTGTGTAGTTCCTGGGTTCTAGCCTATCCCTCGGGTGTCGATCTATTGGTCTGTAGATCTAGGCGGTTTTCTCCAGATGTAACTTGAATACACCTAAAAACCCTTGAAAAAAGCCCTCCGCACAAAGCTTTCCCCCAGAGCAGATAGCCCTCGCGTAGCTTTGTTTTAACCACACAACTCAAATCACGCCCTATTTAAGTAAAATACGTCGCCCATTTGGGCGAAAGAAAAGGGATGTGTCGGTAAGTGTTTTACATTCGACGCTTTTGGCATGATTTATTTGTCTTCTTTCGAAGTTAATCTAAGTTTTAAAAATAAATACTGCGTTTCCAGAATTTTGTATCCCCTTTTTAACTACCTCAGGGCGAGGAAAAAATAAAATAGAAATTTACTATTTTATATCTAATAGAAGCTTTAAATTGAGTAACTTTTAAACTAATTTTCTGAACGCTTTTGTAATTGAATACTCAAAAAACCAGGTATTCAATTATCACAGACATAACCTTAATGAACTGAGTTAACATCGACTTCTTTCATTTAAATTTTCTCTTTAAAAATAAGGGTCAAAAATTATTTCGGCGACAGCAAAAGTTCGTATTTTACGTGGAATTAAAAACCTTAAACAACGTGTATAGCAAGTGAGAGATTTTTAGTTTATAAATAATTTAAATGAATGGATTGCATATATGCATAACTATGAAGCGTTTTTTAAAAATATTAGCTGCAGTACACTTTATACGTAGAATATTATTAATATTTGAAGAAAGTCATGCATTCTGTGCCGATGTTTGGGAGTACTTTTTAATTAAATTTCTGATTCCTTTACGTAATACGTAATATTGGAAAAATGAGTGTAGAAAATTTCTGAACGCTTTTTAAATTGAATACCCATTTATCACTGCTCATACTTGGAAGCAGCCATTACATTCACTTTTGTTAACGGGATAAAAAAAAACGTAGAACTATACGTGTTTTTAATTTAATCGTAAATCATCATTTTTAATGAATCTATATTACGGGCTTAATCATAATGCCGGTCTGTTTTCCTTGGTAAAGATTTAGAGCATTTTATCAATGATGTATTTTCTCAGCATTTGTTATAAAAAGGAATTGCAAGTGAATTGTTGCGTTAGATTTTAATTAACATTTGCCATAACTCATTTGTGTTAATGATTTCTTCCATATAAATCTTTCTTTAATAGGTTAAGAGGCATGGGAGGTACATCATTCTCAAACCATGAGTGATAAAAACCTTTGAAACGCAATATTGCTAAGAATTTTTGGGGAAATCTACTCCTGGGGTTGAATTTAGTCTAAAATTTATATTCAAATAATGAAGACTTGCATTCAAACCATCTTTGAAACCGAAAAATAGGACCAAACATAAGTTCTAGATGGGCTCGCAGTGGCTTGTTCTCACACTACGCGAAACAAAATGTCAGACGATTCGGCTCGATGCATCGGATCAATGCCACGGCAAAATACATTCTACTGTTCTCCCCAAGGGAAGAAAATAATTCCTCGGGGGAGGAGGGAGGTGCGACACAATTCAGAGAGAGAAAAACAAAGAAGACGCCACTTTAATTGTTGGTAGGGAGCTTAGGAAAACAACAAGAGGAGTCTATATTTTTTTCTTCTCAGTCTCTTAAAAAGTCGTATTAAGTTTTTATCCAGGATAAGGAATGCCGAAGTAGAAAACACAAAAGACTCATTCCGGGACACACCAAGAATCGCTGACGGTGTCGTTCTTAGAGACTCCAGATTCTTCCTATTAGCACAGTACTGCGCGTTAGAGGTATTTTAACTTTTTGTTGTTGTTCTTTTTGTTGGTGGTTTACTGGACAGAAATTAAGTACTGTATATTTTCGAATGGAAGTCCACCCGTATATTCAGCTCAGTATGCAATAGTGATCCCGTTTGCTTGACACAAACAACACCTAGTCATGCTATTTGAGATAGGCGACACATCACGAATGCCTTATGACATCAGGTTATACGTCATGAGATAGTTGCGAATTTTTGTGAACCCCGTTATAAAGGGTTTTTGTGAGCCACGTTATAACTGAAACCCTTTCGTATTTCAAGTACGCACACGAGTGCTGTATGCTAAAAGAGTATCATAATCCATGCGACGCCCCTATTTGTCTTCCTTATTCCATAAGGTTGGAAATTGTTATTTATGCGGGATTGTGTTGTTTTCTAGGTGTAAAACAGTATAACAGCACTCTCTTTGTTTGGTGTCATTTCCTTTCCTTTGTAACGGGGCAGATTTCTCACACAATTGGATGGTATACGTGCGTGAATCACTGCTTATAAGAAACTGAACAGGGTCCATGCGTCTCGATTTATTTATGTGGTTCAGCTTTTTCCACCTGGAGCAGATACAAGACTGTATTCGTAATCAGGGTAGACGCAGCGGCTCCCAACCGTTGGGAATCAAGAGAAACTGACAAAGAGCAAGTTGTAATACATGTTTTGAAAAAATTATCCCTTTTATTCGAATTTTGACTCCAAAGCCTATCTATATTCGTTCAAAATGCTAACTTTATTATATTGTATAAAGAAGGGATCATTTTTTTTTATAAGGGGTAAAATACATTCACTTAAATCCACTCTCAAATTCAGCACGTGAGTCTATTCCTGTAGGGTGTCTACACAAGTACGACAGAAACTCAATTTTTCTTCCGATGTCTTCTTGAGTTCCGAACAAATTAAGTTCTGTCCCTCTCCTTTATTTTTTCCTCGGGAGTTCTACAACCTCGGCGGACTCTATCCCAGAGTCAATCACATCCGCATCTTCTGGGAAATTCATTCACTTGATGTGTCCCGCAGTTTGGCAAACGGGATTTGGCAGAGCTGGGTCCCCGGAATTCTCCAGATCTATGACGATTGTATCGATAACGGTGAGTGGGTATTTCCTTCGATACTTCCATCACAATGTCAGGTAAGGAAATCTGTCCCATTTTAAACACACACACACCCGCACACGTAATAAATAATGATACGAGCTGTGTGAAAGTGAAAAAGAATTTTTTTTTATACGTATTAAAAGAGAACATCTTTTGAATAGAGCATTTCGTGTAAAGCCATGGGCTGGTGGGTGCAAAAATGCAGTCGTTCTGTTGTCAGTGTTCCATGTTTTTATAGCAAGGAATAGTGTTTGCGTTGGAAAGTGTTTTACGATAGATGCATTTGGCACGATTTACCTCCCTTGCTTATTTCTGGAATAACATCTAATATTTCATAAAAATATTTCACAGATGGAAATCATTTTGACTTCTTCGATTTAAGAAAAGAAAAATCATGTCTTTGTGAACCATTTATATATAGAGAGAGAGATATATATTTCAACCGCATTTGCATAAGTCATCTATCATACATGTTGTAGAGGTGGGGTGGGGGGAGGAATCCATACTTGAAAAATTAATAAATAAATCGCAGCAGACAATCAAATAGGCCCTTTACGGTGATGAACAAAAAATTGAGCCTTTCATCCTAAAAAGGCTCAGAGATAGGTTGAAACAACATGTGTGCGGGGCTATGCAATACCCATAATAGCAAATGTACTGCACATTTGCACAATTATTGCATTTTTTAAGATTATTCTAGTTTCAATCATTTCCAGGGTAGTAGTCCATTCGAGATACAAGTATTTTGACTCACGAGATCAATCGAGGAACGAATTCAACACGTATTTTGAAGTACCTGAAGTATCATCATAATTCTTTAAAAAAATCTTATAATTCTCGATATAACATGAGTTCACACCCTGAAACTGTTATCGACACAAGCACAACCATTCTTATTTACCGTATTTCACACCCCTCCAATGCTTTCTGCAAAATAATTTTAGCTTAAAATAGAAATACATTTTTTATGCTCTGGGTATTTCACGGCATTCTCAGTCCATCTCGACGCATCCAAACATGTGCCATAAAACAAAATGCTTACAATGCCAAAAAATCCATTTTCCCCATCACATACATTTTTTCTCTTACATTATAAAGCCTTTTTATCGTTTAACAAAATGGGATTTTGTGATCAGATGCTTTATAGGGATCGCCCGAGGCTTTATGTAAAAATAATGGAAATAGTCTTGTGCGAGAATCGTATAGTTTTTTATTTATATGAAAACAAAATTTGCTTCCGAAATATTTAATTGGATATTCATATACTTTTTCGTTTACATTTAAAATAAAGTTTTAACATGTGCGGAAAACAAATCGTGAAGATTGAAGCCATAAAATTTAAGCATCGAAAATTTATAAAACTAAAGAAAAGCTCAAAGATGAAGTCTAGGGAAACGCATTCTAATGAAAACTGTAAAATACAAATTCAAGATAAATTTTTTAAATGTATTAAACATATATTAAACATACGAAAATAACACACTTATTATTAAACATACGAAAATAACTTTTAATAATATATATAATTAATACTAAACAAAGATTAATTGGTTTCAGTTTGATATTAATATTAGATGCATTATCTAAATATCAAATGAGTTATGTTCATTCAATTATTTAGTATTACAATTTTACTCTTTGTTTGATTAATTATATAGTAATGGTGCATTCAAGTTAAGTATTTATGTATATGAAAAAATATTTAAGAAAATTGGTTTTGCTTGTAATATAATATTCTATTCTTTATATTTTATTAATTTTAATATTTGTGAATCATTTCTATTGGCTTAAACAGGAATGGGATCTTTTAAGTTCATGAAATAACTTTATTTTTTAAAAAGTAATAAAACTAAAATGACGCTTAACAAATATTTTCTTTTCTTTACAGTTCCAAAGAACCTTCAATAAATGACAAAGGTAAACGTCATTCCTCGAATCATTATCTGCAGAAACACACAACGTTCAATAATACTTAAAAATAAAACAACATGAAATAATGACAGTCAATACTACTTTGCAAAACCCAGTATTTGTTCAAGTTCTCGTGCTTACTTTCATTAAAATTTCTTGCCTAATACACATGTTTGGTTTAACTATATAAAGTGCATGATGGCTAGAGATAACAAACCCAACATGTATTCATCCTGTTTGTAAATTGAATACCGAAACGCTACTTAAATAGTAACTGTAAATATTTTACTAATGTATAACATTTTTTAAATGTATATTAACGTAATTGCTCACTAGGTATTTTATAGAAAAAGAGATGACAATGAAAAGAGTTGAAATGAAAGAGTTGACAATGAAAAATAAATTGGGTATCTGAATGAAACGGGAGATGGAAAATTTGCGATTATATGGAGAATTTGATTTGAAAATGAATATTAAATTATTACTTTCCGAACATGTACCGTGTAAGGAAAGTATTGTCATCCTGAAAAAATTCGACTTCCAGATTTATGCGTATGGACACGTTTTGAGGTCTTCTGAATTCATTGAGGCTATTTTTACGAGATGTATGTATGTATGTGTGTGTGTGTGTGTGTGTGTATGTGAGTGAACACGATAGCTCCTTAACGGGGCATTCGATGGAGCTCCAATTGGGCATATATGTCATAAACCACCATCGTAAGACCGGTATTGATTTTGATGTGTGTAGGACTTAAAGTTCTTCTACAGGGCTATGACCAAGATTTTTTTTTACACTATGGCCTACAGGAGGAAATTCCTGAAAGTGCGCTAGCGTTTAAACGGCGCATTCGATGGAGCTTCCATTGGGTATATATGTTTAAATGATTCATCGATTCAAATTTATTTAAATGCTTGGTCATGATCTGAATCGTAAGTGTTCAGAAAGTAGATTGGAGTCACTGCAGATTTTTTGTTTTAGAAATGGAATTGAACTGGAAGTGCATTGACTTTTCGTTTCTGTTAACATTTTGCAGTTAAGTTAAACGGTTTCAGTTAAGTTAAACGGCAGTTACGCTTGTTTGAAGGGTTTCTTTTACTTTTAACTCAATGGTTTGTCAATTAAAGTCATCGATTGCCAAGAAATGGATACAGGGTGACCCAAAAAACACTAAACCACGCTTTTATGGCATATAGCATACACACTCTATCGCACAGTTCAGTATAAAATAAACGTACAGAATTTTATGTTAAGTATTTAAAGTTTCTGAAGATTCAATCTAAATCCAGTTCAAGTACTCCAAAATAAATCTTCTACCGATATTGCTTCAAAAAAAAAAAAAAAAAAAAAAAAACTAATGTTAAGAGCGATAAATGCCATAAAATCCACACCGTTCCTACGGTCGACATGAAAATTTTCATAATTAACATATAAATTAAAATAGAAAGCAAACTACGCTCCTTTAAAAATCTGAAAATCCAACCGCTCCGTCACTTTTAAGCTTTTTCGTATTTTTCAGATGCTTCCTATATCCGAGAATTAAAAGTAGGTTCATCATTGGAGTGACAAAATTAAGTATCGCAAGGAATATGGACGTCCTATGGATGTCACGGTTATCGGTTACTGTAGGGAGTCATTGCAATGGATGGGAGTCAAGAATCAAGTGTCATAAACGTTTATACAGTTATTGCATGGTGTTGAAATAACACTGTTGCGCATCCATGCAGACTTCTCACGGTTTTCCAGGTTTTCAGCCCAAATAGGCAGTTTTCCCTGACTTTTTTCGTTCGAGGAAGAAGACACATACGGCACATTCATGAATCATGAAACACTTTCAACCTAATTGGAATAAGGAAGGAAAATAGGGACGGCGCACGGATTATGATATACTTTTAATAGAGAACACTTGAGTACGCACTTAAAATAGCGAAGTGCATTAGATTTTTTCCCCCTGCACTGCATTCCATTTCGCGCAGAGCTTTCATGTTTGAGCTTTGTATTCAAATCTGAGCTTCCCCACTTTTTTTCAAAGAAAGAAAACGTCTTATTGATAAATTAGAACATCGGGTCATTTTCGAGACGTGTGCCAATGGCACACATGCTTTTTGCTCTCATTGATTATAATCTTGTACAAATATCACACCATAATGGGGATTTTTTTTTTTCTGAACAACTTCCAAAGTGGGCTGATGATGATGATCGGAACATCATTTACGACAAAAACGACGATCCATCCTCCACCTCACAAATTCTCTTAACCCCCCCCTCCTCCCCCCTCGCAAGTCATTTCTCCGTAAAGCTTTTCACTCCAATTACGGTCAAGACGTCCAAATAGTCCCTCTAATGATGCTCTGTAAAATATAATTAAGAGAAAGATTTTGAACGTTTGCTAGGGTTCATTAATAACACGTGATGATATTTTTGTTCGGTACAGAATGGATTTCATATAAATTAAAAGGAAAAAGTTTTGTTATTGATGACAAGAAAACTTTTAATATAATAAAACTTTTAACCCCCCCCCCCCACCAAAAAAAAGAATTTAAGATTTTTTTTTAATCTGTCCACGCGGTCAAAAATGATGACTGACATTAGAAAAGAAATATACGCGTATAACATAGTACTTCCTACCGTTTTCTGAAGTCGATATAAAGAATATTAAAAATTACAAAGTAGCCTCATAATCATCGGACGTTTTTAGCTTAAAACATTCCGCTCATATAAAACAAAATAGAGTACCTTGAACAAACTTCAACCTGGGTCAATTTTAACGATAAACACACGCCTAAGTGGACTCGCGTTCCGGAGGCTTTTCTTGATAAAAATAAAATCTGAAAAAAAAGTTTTCTTATTTTAACTTCCTACACGAGAGATTTGCTTCGAAAAAACGTAGACTAAACGTATTTTTTCTTCTCTTTTGGGTTCTTTTCAAAAATATATTTTACTTTGCGTGAAGTTAAGTGTTTAGTCAGTTCTGTTTATTTCGAAGTTTTGAAATGTTGTGGTTAAAAAAGAAACAGGTTTAGAAGTTAAAAAATAATAGGAAGAAAATACGAAACGTCTAGTGAGTGAAACCCATACGCATTTTATGAAGCCAGGGAGCTGAGAGGGTGGTTGTAAGCAGTACTTGTGTGGTTCATAGATTTAGGTATATACTAGATTTTGAAGAAGACAACCTTAAAATTCATTACTTTTGAACACTTCTCAAAGTTGAAAAGTGTGTATGAGCTTCATTCTGTCCGTCTGTAACATCCGTCAATAGGCATGAAGTACTAAGTATGATACATAAATTAGCATTCAAAGAAAAATCAATTAAAAATATAACGAATTCAAAACATGCATTAAAATGAATCAAATCAATTACACAAATGGTCAAAAATAGGCTTACGTCATACTTAAAGGACTGAGAGGGGGAGGAGTAGTAAACAATTTCATAAATGCATAGCCATTCTGGGGGCACTGCCCCCTTATCGGAACGCCTGGTTACAGATGCTGGCCAGACACCCCTGTATTATTGACTGCACGATCCCTTTTCGCCGACAGCAAGCGTTCTATGATGTCTGATGCCCTGTCAGCAGAACGCTTTAAAGACTTTTCTAACGGTAAACAAGACTGCGTTGTTATCTGAGAAACGTCTGCTTTTGTGGGCGTAAACTATGGACACAACCTCCTGCATGGACAGATTGAAGCGAAATCAGCTATGTAGGCGTTCACTTAAGGTCAACGCTTCTTTGAGCCAGTGTAAGGAGAGCAGGCGTTGACTCGACAAAAACAGTCAACAAAGAAGGGTATTAGAATGTAGAATGATTAAAACTGTGGACCACTGCGCACATAAAAGGGTGCGTTTGTCCACAAGAGGATCCTTTCGCATGGTACATCGGGTCTGTCTTCATCCGTTGTCAAAAAGTACCAACATCCACACATAAACTCACCCAGTAGAACGGGCCGCTGTCATCATGGAAAGGATCATCATGCGTACCCTGTTATGTGTGGCATTACACGATATTTTCATTCGTTTTAAGCGTCTGCTTAGTGGAAAGAACTCCCTGACGCCCGTTATTTTCCAAGAGAAACCGTGCTCATTGTGGGCGTCCACTAGGGGCGCGATCTACGCCTTCTGGGACAGATTCCAGAGAGATCTGCCCTCTTAGGGGCATTGACCCTGGCTATGGAGGTAACCGCCTCTTGGAACCCATCAACAGACTATTGGACACTATCGACGAAGCGTGTCCAAACTTTATCATAGCATGCGCCCATTTTTATTCACAATCGAGTTTAGATGCAACCACTCGAGCACCTTCGGGAGTACAGCCCCTCAGATTTGGGAAACAGGAATAGGGGTAGACAGAGGCTTTCGTTTAGCAGAGGAAAAGTAATAATGTTCGAGAATGAGATTGAAAGGATTGCTTTGAGGAAGGGAGTTCCAGGATTCATTTTTTTTTTTTTTGTGATAATGGGCAGAGAATCAGAGAGAGGGTCCGATGCTTAAAGTGAAGGTGTGCCTCGGAATGTACAAATGCCTCGTTTTGACGTCGTAAGAATCCTAAAATGCAAGAAACTTTCTGCCAGCCGCACCGCGCCGGAATCACTTCGTAGTGCAGCCTCACTCCCGTTCTACTTCATAGTGAACTTCGTTGTTTTTAATTGAATGCAAACCGTTTGGATGGGTGGCGTGCCCAAAATATCGTGTCGCGTGCCATGGGTTCACCACCTCTGACCTATAACTCTACCGAAGTAAGATGGGACCCTATCGGAGGTCCTCTCTTAGTCCGGAAGACGGTGCCTATGCGAGTGCATCCTGTAGTCCCTAGCGGCCTTTCTTTTGCAATATCAGGGAAATGAGCATTCCCTTCTTTTTAAATAGATAGGAACAATGACTACACCGACGTGGGTCGTGAAGGGAAGTTCACCTCCACGAAATTCCTACAAAAGGATTCTGGTGAACTTTCGAAATCTCTATTATTTAGAGGAAGGGGGGTAGGAAGAAGTCATGGGGTTATTTTTCGTTTTTCTTTGCAAAAACGACTGCACCTCATTCTACGAAATAAGGCATGGCTGTGAATTTCATAACATACGTGCTCCATTGGACAGCCTTTTCCAAAGTTCGAAATCTGCGGGGGGAGGGAGGCAAAAGTTATCGTTCCCCAAAGAAGGATTCATGTACAGAACAGAAATACCTTCCTTTCGATTTGAGTTTGGATGTTTTGCAAAAGTGCTATTTTAAAGCCGTTTTTATACGTTTCTCTAGCCCCCCCCCCAAAAAAAAAATCTAAATATTTAAAAGTAAGCCTGTTTTCACACATGAACGGTGTACTGAAAAAAATCATATAAATGGGGTACTTCAATGCAAAATAGCTGTCAAGCATGGTCAAAATTTTAGAAAGGGCCTTGACAAGCTGTACACTGTACACTGAAATAAAAGATACGCACCCGTATCCGTTAAGAAACTTTTGTTAAAATCAATCTTTCTGAAAAATCGAAAATGTTGCTGAATGCATCCCTCTTCGAAGAATTTTGACTTCCGGTTCTATTTTTGAGAATTTTACGGGCAGTTTCATGAAAGAAAAGAATTTATACCTTTTCATGACGGTTTTCTTTCTCTTTGTACAGCAGTGGATTCAAGTGATCTTGAATGACCGCCCTCTTTTGACGGAAGGTTTGTGGAAATTTTGGATCCACGTCTGAGTTGCGATCCAAAGAAATGAATTAAAATTCCACGATAGCGAATGCAGAGGTTGCTACCCTATATATATTTATGTATTCATTTTGTAAAGAGCTGCTTCAACGTGTCTTTGACCAGGGGCGTGGCCAAGGCGTCCTCTTAAAGTAGAATTTCTTTGTCCATTCAGATCCACTGATTGCTGAACTGACAAAAACCGTTGAACTTTCACAAAAGAGGCGGTTGTTGTAAAATTTTTGGAGGGTTTCAGCATTTCCTCTTTTGTATGAGTTTTACAAGTTTTTTCTTACGATGGATTTTCAGACCCGTGAGTATTTATATCCAGAGAAGGCGTCCACACAGAGTAGAAGATGGCCCTTAAGGGAAGTTCTGAGAAATATGTTGGAGAATATATATATTTTTTTTTTACTTTAAATGACGCGATCGTAAATACAGGTGTTAGTACCCTATGTTTATTTTCATACTGGAAAGGAGTGCGTTAACATGTTTTTTTAGTAATGGGAAAAGGGAGAGTGTCACGTGAGACCACAAGGGGCGTAGCGAGGGCGTCGAATGTAGCCACAAGAGGTGTGACTGGGGCGTCACACTAAGACAAAATGCCTGATCAATTTAGAATAACGGTGGCATTTGCGGCGAACCAATTAACTATTGCTAAAAGCGTCTGGAATCAAAATTCTACGTAGTGTTTTCTTTCTTTAAATAAAATTGCGATATAATAATAAGATGCTTTGCTTCGAAAAGTAAATAGATCACAAAAATGCAGGGATAATACACAAAAATAATGCGTACATTTATTGACAGTCATGTGAACCCACTGAAGAACAGTATCACATGTTAAGTATATTGTGTATGTTCATTCCATGCATCTTGTTTCAATGGCATCTAATGGAACGATCAGAAATCCTATGGTATAGACCCCGAAGTAGATTTTTAATGATTTTTTATAACTCCAAAATGAATGTTCCACTGCTCTTACTGCCTGTCAAAACATTGTTTTTATCGGGCTCGGTAGAAGAATTTTGTCGAAAGCATTAAAACTCCGGAAACACTTTGTGCACAAGAGTCAAAGAGAAAACTTAATTTTGAAATTTGTTTTTCCTTCAAAGGGAAGTTCATTTACGGTAGGATGAAGAATTTGCAGGAACGGGCGGGGACTTTGGAAATGAAATTTTGTCAAGTCTTAAAACCTGAAAAATACTGGGTCGTAATACCTTATTGGAATGGACATTTTCCCGTATCGTCAGCCTGATGTTCAATCAATTTGAGTTTATTTTTCAAAGAGAGGAAACTGTTTTCGTATCTTATTAAGTGTAAAGTAGATATTGAATGTGTTTTACTTTTCTTTAAGAGAATGTTTACTTTTAAAAATTCCTGCTTACCTTCGAAGCTGATTGCTTTTAATATTTGAAAAATAGCCGACATTTCATTATACATTCATGCACTACGTATTACATTATAGAATACAGTTAAAAACTGTGAATAACATTTGAAAATAGGTATATTTTTAAGTATTAGAAAACTTTAAGGTCAAAATATGCACGAAAATCGCTGTAACATGAAACTTTTGCAAAACATTGAAACTCAAATTTCAGTGACGAAATTTTGAGTCTGTAATCGCTTCATTTTGACGTTTGACAACCTCCTTGAAGGAATGAACGTTTAATGTTTTTATGAACAGTTTTGCAGTCTTGTGCTAAGTTATAATATTATTCAGTTAGGACACTAAATGGTTGAACTCACTCCATAAACCGGGATTTATTTTACAGCAGTCAAAGGCGTGACTCCATAAATTAAAAAAATTCTTGCATTGATAAACTTCGTCACTCAATTTGCGTCCTATCAAAATGCATGCGATATTTGTGCCGTTCTCAATAGCTCCTTGAGATAATACAATCTAATATTTTTCACGAGATTAAAATGAATAAACCATTTTCTTCAGCTGAACCACGGAGGAATTCAATATTTAAACTCAGGATTCCAGATACTGCACGAATGTTTTTCATTTTTAGGAAAGTGCATCCTCTTTCAATTTGTTTTTAGTTATGTAACAGCCATTTTAAATTATGAAGAAACGATTTATTGAGAATATTTGTTACGATAACTTGGATTTAAGCATAGTATGCGATGCTAATAAGTATTTCGTGTGTATTAATTGTATGCATTCTCTTTCAGTGAAAACGTTGCATCGAACTTAATGATGAGTGATTCTAAGGTAATATGTGCCATAGTAGTTTCAATAGAAAAACTTTCTACACGTTTATTACAATTATTATTAGTCTCTGCAAATTGAATAAGTCCTAATCTTCTATATTAATTTTCTAAACATAAAGAATGTGCAAAGTATGCAACTCAATATAAATACAAAATGAATTTTTCTTCAATGGTTGCTGCCTGTTAAAAAATAGATTTACCAGCTTTGTTAAAAGAATTTTGTCCAAAGTTGTAAAACCCGAGAAACATTTTAATAAAAAGCTTCATTGCATCCAAAATTTAAATTGGATTCAAAGAAAACCTCAATTATTCCTTCATTGATCTTCGATGAAAAAGCCACCCTAAGGCATTATGGCTTTATCATGGTGAATAGAGTCTGCTACAAACTTATCCACTATTTGCATAAACCATAAAATACCGTGAACCGTTTAGATGTCTACACATAAAGAACTATTTTATCGGCCTTTTGAAGCCGAAAAGGATGTCTTTAAAATACTTTACCTTTCTTGTACCGTTCTTTCAAAGCTGTTACACATATTTTCTTATCCCCATAAAAGAATCTCTTTACCCTAAAAATGGCCGATAACATTTTATTTTACTTTTATTTTATCTAAAGCCACCGAAATCGTTTCAAGTCACTTTGAACAGAACGGTTATCTGAAATGGGTAGTCTTTACTTTAGACCGGTGGTTCTCAACCGTTTTTATTTGCTCACCTTTTCTAAAGTATTTTCATGGATTGTACAACAAGACTAGATTTTAATCGAGAGGCAATTATTCCACTGAATAGTTACGCTAATCACTGTCACAATTCAGGTTTATCCACTCCAACATAAAAATTTTACCGTCATTCAACCAAACTGATTAAATTGTCGAAAAGCGTAGTGACATTCACACTCATCGGCCTGAAAATTTTCAAAATCTTGTAAAAAAATATAGAAAATCTGCGCGACTTTTAAAATCTGAAAATCCACCGTTCCGTGATTTTTAAGTGATTTTTAGCTCTTTCCAGCTCCATTTTATTTCCGAAAATGAAAACAAAATTATCATTGGCGTGTCAAAATGAGGTGTCACAAGTGATAATGACGTCCTACTGAAGTCACGGTTAACAGGCTTTGAAAAGAAAATTGCGCGAATCCAATTCCCACCGAACGAAATCATTGAAGGGGAATTTTGAAACGACGGATAAATATATTTGGCCGTGGTTTATAAACCCCAAGTACGCAACCGGTCATCATGATACAATAATGTATAGTCTCGTAAATGTATCGAGACATTTACAATACGTAATAATCGAAAATACGTCACGCCCTCCTCTTTCTAAAACTTAAACACATTTCAATGAGTCAAGTAACGAAGAACGAGTAACGGGCTGTACTAGTTCCACCTTGAAAGAAAACTTGAAAGAAGAGATTATATTCTAACAGAATGCGCTATTTCATTTCTACACTCTTCATGAAATAACTGCAGTCTCTTATTCCGTAATAATTGCCTTTTAAAAAGGGTATTCAGTCCCCAAACACACATAACATAGTGACAGAACTACTCTATACCCGGATGAACTTCCCAGAAGTCAATGTTAGCTATACCGCTGTTCTCTAGTTAGTGTTTAGTTTATGTGTATTTTCAGATGACCGTACCTCTTGGGATTCTAAGTTATTTTCTCCTTCGGACTCTTAGCGAAGAGGAGTCCATCCGGGATGGTGTCGGCCGCACGCGATACGAAGCGCTCAAGACCGGATAACGGCCGGATAACCCATTGCATCCGGCGAGACGAAAAGGGGTATGTGAGTGGACTGCTTATGTTCGTCATTGTAACGCAAGGGTGTGTTTGCGCTGTAATACCAGAGATAATTGGAACTGGAGAGGGAACATTGAGTGGATTCGATCATTTAGCTTTAATTATTTCTCTCTCACACATATATATCTGATGGGAATACGTTGAAGGGAATGTTATTTTGGGAAAGTTGATTGAGCGTAGAGATTTTATTTCCCTTTGAGTGCGATAGAGGGCGCCAGTCATTTTTCGATAGCGTTTGAGTGATGTTGTCACTTAGCACCGTTTTCCCTTGCTTTAGTGATGACAAGTGCTCGGCATGTAGGGATTTTTCGATTTTTTTTTTTCATAGGGAAGTTTTTAATCTTTTGAATGGCTTACGTCCTTTGAAACAGGACAACTGCAATACGTCTGTAATACAGAATATGACCTCTATATTACTTGAGAATTGAAAATGCTTCATAGCCTTTATGTCTTTTCTAAACACAAAGGAATTTCAATTAGTAAAATAAGTAAGAACACATAACATACTCTATTTGTTCAGCCTTGAAAAAAAGTTAGAAAATGTACTCTCTAACAGAAAGAACGCTTAGTTTTTTTCTACACTCTTTGGCAACTTCATGAGATTTAAATATTAAATTGGGTACTGTTTCAATAAATATTCTTTCAAATCATCCGAATTCTTTGTCATTTATGTTCCGCAACTTGATCATTTTAAAGTAAATCCAGTCAAAATCGCCGTTATACTCCCTAGTATAATGAACATACTGCAAGAGATGACAGAAAAAATATAAACCTACCTTAAACCCAGAAAAAGGGACGGAAGTCCACCCATGTCCGGAGAAATGAGGAAGATTACATTCTCATCAATGCAACACTCCTTCAGCATTTGGGTGAGACAATAATGATGAGAGTGGTCTTGCAATCAGTACCATCCCCTTCATCTAGAAAATCCAAAAAAAACGATGAATAAAGAATCCACAAAAGCTTAAAAATAACATAAACAGAGAGGCAGTGAATCTGCTATCAGCGACCCCTCCCCTCTGTTAAGCGACCGCCCTCCTCCAACGACCTTTTTTTGAATACACCGATTTTTGACTCTCATCTGCTTATCGTTAAAATTTCTTCTAGAACAGACCACGCGGGGTCCGTAGCGTCTTTGCGATTGGGCTACTGAAGAAGAGAGCCCATCGGAGAACGGTATTTCGTAACTCGTAGCATCACTGAAGGCGGAAGCCTCAAATCGTCCCATGATTTTATGGATTACTTTATGTGGGGGATAAAAATATATACTCAGAGAATCCCTTAAAATCTCAGAGAATCATTTCATATATTACGGGGGGTGGACACCCCCATGGGTGCCATACGTGTAAGCAAGGTAGCCCACCGAAAAAATTTTAGCACGTTGTTTCATTATGTCAACGAAATTGGAACCACGCGTAAAAATTAGAACGGATATCGTTGAAAGTTTGAAAAGGGGCTCCCCTAGGAGAATTTTCGGAAGTTTGCTCCCCCCTCCAGAAAATTGCTATGGGCGCCCATGGACACCCTGCCCCCTTAGTCTACGCACAAACACTCATTATAGGAAAAGAGTTTCCTTTAGATTCCATCGTATAAAACAGTGTACGGTAAAATATATTTATATTTTATGTAAATTTCGAAAACATTCAATTAACATTTAAAAAAATGATATTAATTTAGCAAGTTTCGTAATTCTTCAAATTTCATCTACTTCGAACAAACTGAAATGGATACTGGATATCAAGAATTACAAACTGAAGCCCTCCACAGAAATGAATGTCAGTAGCCATTTCATATTTTATCAAACGCATTTCCAATGACCCAAATCAAACGCATTTTAAGATGTTCTTACTGAAAAGTGCCTCGAATGATGTCCATAACAAGACACGGATAGCAACACATTAGCATGGATGTTAACGATGTGTAAAAAACTGAAAGCATTAAAGCGTTCTACTCCAAATGACCGGGCATATATCCTGCCGACTTATCACCTGACGACGCTGCTCGCTGCTCAAAGAGAATGAATGGCTCAAAACAAAAAAGTTCTTGTATTTTTCAGTTTATCAATTCAGAGCTCCTATTAGGTAAGATGCGCTTATGACACATTTCTAACGGAAAACAAGACAGCGTTCTTATTTGAGAAACGTCTGTTTTTGGGGCGCAAACTATGGACGTAACCTCCTACGTGGACAGATCGAAGCGAAATCGGCTCAGGTAGGCGTTCACTTATGGTTAAACGCCTCTTTGAGCCAGTGTAAGGAGAGCAGGCGTTGACTCCACAAAGACACTCGACAAACGAGGGTGTTCGAATGCGGAATGATTAAGAACTGTGGACCACAACGCACATAAAAGGGCGTGTTTGTCCGCAAGAGGATCCTTTCGCTTGGTACATCGGGTCTGGTCTTCATCCGCTGTCAAGAAGTCCCAGCATCGACACAAGAACTCACCCAGGAAAACGGACCGCTGTCAACATGTAAAATGATCATCATGAGTACCCTATTATGTGTGTTAGTACACGAAATTTTGATTCGTTTTAGGCGTCTGCTTAACCCATTTGTGCGTGGATATTTTTGCGACTTTCTTCGATTTTTACTGATAACAGAAATAATAGATAAATTTCTGATGTCAACTTCTTGAACAAGGGATGATTTCTTTTAAAATCATGATGCATAAAAATCGAAATATCAACATCCTACTGGGTCATGTTAAAATATTTTGTAGAGTTGAGGCTCAATACTCACGAATAAAGGCTAGGAAAAATAAATAACGTTTTCGACTCATAGCGAAAATGCCGTCCCAAAAAAGGGACACTAGGCATAAATGGGTTAATGGAGAGACCTGCGGGACGTCCGTTCTTTTCGAAAGAGAAACCGTGCTCTTTGTGGGCGTCCACTGTGGGCGCGATCCGCTTTCTTGGACAGATTTCAGAGAGATCTGCTCGCATAAGCGTTGACCTGGATAGGGAGGTAACCCCTTCTCGGAACCCATGTAAGGACAGTGGGGGGCACTGTAGACCAGGCGTGTCCAACCTTCTGCACAGCATGCGGCCATTTTTTTTCGCAATGCAGTTTAGATGCTACCACTCAAGCACCTTCGGGTGTAGAGCTCCTCAGATTTGGGATACAGGAATAGGGGTAGAGATGGGCTTTCGTTTAGGAGAGGAACAGTAATAATGTGATTGAGAATGAGACTGAAAGGGCTGTTTTGAGGAAGGGGGTTCCAGGATTCATTTTTGAGATACTGGCTAGGGAAGTGACGGTGTGACTCGAATGTACAAATGCCTCGTTTGGACGTCGTAAGCATCCTAAAATGCAAGAAACTTCCTGCCAGCCGCACCGCGCCGGAATCACTCCGTAGAGCAGCCTCACTCCCGTTCTACTTCAGAGTGAACTTCGTTGTTTTTAATTAAAGAGCAAACCGTTTGGATGGGTGGCGTGCCCAAAATATCGTGTCGCGTGCCATGGGTTCGCCACCTCTGATCTATACCTCTGCCGGTGTAAGATGGGACGCTATCGGAGGTCCTCTCTTAGTCCGGAAGACGGTGCCTATGCGAGTGCATCCTGTAGTCCCTAGCGGCCTTTCTTTTGCAATATCAGGGAAATGAGCATTCCCTTCTTTTTAAATACATTAACTCCTCCAACGAGCTCTAGGTCAGTCTGGTGTCGTGAAAGGAAGTTTACCTCCTCGAAATTCCTACAAAAGGATTCTGGTGAACTTCGAAATCGTTGCATGTATTATTTAGAGGAAGGGGATGGAAGAAGTCGTGCCGTTATTTTTCGTTTTGCTGTACAAAAACGACTGCAGCTCATCCTACGAAATAAGGCATGGCTCTGAATTTCATGACATACGTGCTCCATTTCACAGCCTTTTCCAAAGTTCGAAATCTGCGGGGGGAGGGAGGCAAAAGTGATCGTTCCCCAAAGAAGGATTCATGTACAGAACAGAAATACCTTCCTTTCGATTTGAGTTTGGATGTTTTGCAAAAGTGCTATTTTAAAGCCGTTTTTATACGTTTCTCTAGCCCCCCCCAAAATCTAAATAATTGAAAGTAAGCCTATTTTCACACATAAACGGTGTACTGAAAAAAAAAGCATGTCAATAGGGTACTTCAATACAAAATAACTGTCAAGCATGGCCAAAATTTCAGAAAGAGCCTTAGAAAGAGCATGACTGAGCCCATAACTTCGGTAAAGTGCACCTGAGGCTCAGAATTGTGAAATTTTAACTACTTTTCAAACTATTAATTAAAAGCCGTTTTATCGCCCGCACAAAATGATTTATGCTTTTGAAATAAAGCAGAAATTCTATTTGCAAAATCACATGCATTTGAAAAACATGGAAATTATGTTGATTTTACGCCAAATTAAAAAGCATAAGTAAAGAAAAGGGTACTTACGTATTATCCCGGCGGTCCGCCAAGACAAGCGATTTTTTGCCGAAATAAATGCCGGGCACATGAAATTATTAATGGTTTTGAATACGATTGACAACAGTTTGGCAACGCATTTGACGATAAAACAGTTCGGCGGGAATGACCGCTGGGATAATACGAGAGTACCAAGAAAAATCCAGATGTGTTTCTTAAAGTTCATAAATTTCCAAATCCTACCAATAATATAAATGTGTACGTTTGTGTGTTTGGATGTTTTTGACTGAATCACACAAAATTGGTTGAACGAATTTGAAAAAAATTTGTAATGAAAATAGCTTATGCCCTGGATTAACATACAGGCAGCCTTTCAAGCATATAGCATAAATAATTCTTTTACAAAGACACTGAAAATAATTCTAATGCATTGGAAATTTTGTAGCTACTAAACCGATTCTAAAACTTTTTTCACTGATTAAAAGTTACATTATTCCTTGAGTATCATTGTTTGTTTTTGGATTAAGACCGATTGACTGCACTAGGGTCCTAGGCCTATATGGAAAATTCCTCTGTTGGGGATTTTCTAAGGGATCCTAGCCCGTATTTATGCGAGGTTTTTTAGAAAACCACGGAAAACTGGGGGCGGCTAGGTCGACAAGCGCGACCAGGGTTTGAATCTGGCACCTCCCCTCTTACAGTTTTGAGAGCAGAACTTCTTAGACACTCGTGGCATCCTAAGTGTTATAGGCTACCTTTAATGCATATATCACAGATAGTTCTTTTACAGGGATGCTAATAAGAATTACATTACGCTCTATGCGCATCTCTGTAAGTACTGAACCGATTCCTAAACTTTTTTTACTGATAGTAAGCTACACTATTCTTGAGTATTATAGGCTAAAGTTCATGCATGTAGCATAAATAGTTC
Source organism: Cheiracanthium punctorium (assembly GCA_038373885.1). NCBI lineage: Eukaryota > Metazoa > Arthropoda > Arachnida > Araneae > Cheiracanthiidae > Cheiracanthium > Cheiracanthium punctorium. The sequence continues at coordinate 44,165 of JAWZYV010018124.1, forward strand.
CTTTACAGGAACACTCAAAATAATTCTAATACATTACGCTCTCTGGGTATCTCTGTAACTACAGAACCGATTCTCAAACTTTTTCACTAATAGAAAGCTCTTCTATTCCTGATTAACATAGACTAAAATTCATGCCTATAGCATAAATATTTCTTTTACAAAACAGTTCGCAAATACTGTCGTAACTGTCTCTATTCGCCAAATGCCTGAAAGAAATCTAAATTTAGTAACTCTGTGTATATTCCCTTATTTTAAATGAAGTATACTACCATGCATTGTACTTCATTTGAAACAAGTAAAAAGCAAACAATATTTAAATGCAGTTCCTTTTGTCGCAACAATATTTGTTATTCACACATGCTACATTTCTGTCGGGACCTAATTCTAAAGCCGACGTGGACGAAGTCGCGGGTAGCAGCTAGTAATTCCATATTTTATTTTACGTTGCCAGAAAAAGAATTGAATGCTGTTTCTTCACAAGTGAATTATCCAGCATTATTTTCAATTGAGATTTTAAACGGGACACGTTTTCGAATCGCAAGAAATATTTTGCGGTGCTAAACAGGGCCTGATTATGACAAACAGGGACACCGGGCATTGATGAATTTGGGGGCCTCTATCTGTGAAATTTGTTTTATTTTTCATAAAATTTTGTTATAAAGAAGAATATTTCAGATTAACATTTCAAATTGGGGACCATTTCGAGCCTGGGGCACTGGGCAAAGTCGCGATATGGCCGTGAGATAATAGGGCCCTGGTGCTAAATACGCCAATCTGACAAGAATTATGCGTAAAAATGTATGGAGAGCTGTTTTAGTGCCAACCATAAAGTGAAACGATTGTCGTTTATACTAATGCGTAAATTATAAAAGTCACCAAAGAATAAAAGACTACATTCGTGGCAAATATCTAAGCCGTTTCTTTAAATTAAACATTAACGATTGAAAAACGAAAATATATTGTATTGGTATCAGTAAAAGATAGTATAAGTAGTAGTAGATATGCTAGGGCAATATTGATCAAAGCACAATATACCGCATTCATAAATATTTCGTGAAACTAAGTGTTCTATTCCTTTTTCAACAACCATCTTACATCACAGCTAACTAAACATTCAGTAATTCTACGTCGCGTTAATATATCTCGCGGTAGTTTCAACAGAAAAGACTGTAACAGAACTTTTTTTTCTTGGATATTCTGTTTTGTCACAAGTAGTTAGAGATCACATTTTGGGGAAAAGTTCTCTTCTTCCCTTGAGAAGAGCGGGTACACAACTATTTAATTATAAAATAAAACGGTTCTCCACATCATGTAGTATCTAAGGTGGTATAACTTAAATCTAAAAAAGAGTATGATGTAGAAATGAGATATTTTTAAAAGTTTGGAATTTTCGCTGCAAACTGTCACGCTTTTCTTTTTCTCATCGCGAATGACACCGACATAGCTTTTGCGTCATAATATTAACAAGGGTCTCGGATCAGCACTTATACTAACTTTTACAGATAACTAATGAGTAACTTTACGCCCAGAGTCAAATCATTTTGCTTATTTTAAAATTCCAAATCACTGGAATCAATTCGAACTATACATGGAAGAAAAAGTTTCGCTCCCTACCGTGCGGAGAACGGGTACGCAGCTAGTTCATCTTTAAATGTCGAGAGCAATCTATTATTGATTTATTTGTGCTAAAAGCATGTCCGGAACCTTAAAATGAAGAACCTTAAAATGAACCTTAAAAAGAATACATACATTATACATGTCTTTATTTTCATACGATTTTCTTGAACTGAAAAGCTAGGCACTAAATATGACCGTACTTTTGAAAACAATACGACCTTTAAGTTGTTAAAGATGTAGTCTTTAAAACTTCCCCTTTTTAGAAAACGTATCACTGCAGCGATGCAACCACCAAAATCCCGGAATTTTCCAAGCATTGAAATCGAATAGCCTTTGCATGCCCGTGTCATGTTTTGTTTATTTATTTATTTTTTAAATCTCTCTTTCGCATGAATAAGCCCCATTCATACCTATTCAGTCCAAATCCGAGATATTTCAAAATAAACTACACGAGCATGAAAATCACGAAATAAAATAGAAATATTTTAATAAAAAAACCAGGAAACGAAATATTTCTGCTGTAGGACTTTTTTTTCAAAGCACCGTTATGGATCCGAGTTTTCTTAAAGGTTTTCTGGAAGAGCATCCAATTTAGCTCGGATGGAAAAAGGGCGTTGTAATTTGCAATATACAGGCCGTCCCCAAAACACTGTGCTAGTCTTTTATTCCTTAAATATTAATCGTAGATATGTACAATAAATTATTCGAAGTTAAGATTTTTAACGCAATTTCGTATAATTTACGAAGAATTTTAGAGTGTCCATTAAAATTTTCAGGAGATTATATCAGGAAAAGTTTAAATTGTATAGAATTATACAATTTAAATTTTTCCTGTACAAAAAAAATATACCCAATCAGTAAAATGTGTCCCCTGCTTTAATGAGATGATGTACAGAGTTTCAGCCTTTCATTATAAAAAGGATCGACGATAAGTTGTAACAAAGTGGGTGGGGGACTCTACAATGACCCATAAAAGCAAAAATGTTATGTATTTTTACAATTTTTGAACGAATTTCAGTAATAATGAGCTTTGTAATGACGCATAATAAATACACTCGCTTAAAATGGAAAAAACAACATCAAATAATGTTTGTTTACTTAAACAGATTTAGTCTAGCTGCTAGTAAGGTCATGTACTCCTGTTCCTATAACTGCTCAATAACTACGACAGCCAGCCATCTAATAAAGAACCGAAAAAAAAATTTACTCACAGGTAATGACAGTTACCTCTAGGGACACATTTTAAATTAAAAAATTGAATCGATTTTTCTCCCCTTATGTCTAAAGTTCCACATACATTGAAAATAGATAAATGAAATCACCTAGCTAATGGTTGTCTTTGTTTAAAGTTTTTCAATTCTTTAAAACAAAGGTTCAAATAATAAAATTAAAAAATTTTGGACAAACTTTGGTAATGACATTTGAAAGTTCAAGTTTTTTTCTTTTAAAGATTGAAATTTTACGTTTTTAATATTTAAACGACTGCAAAGTGTCATGCTTCTCAGGAATTGTTGAAAAAAAAAATGTTAAACATCGATTCCTGACATGCCTCAGGCATTTTTTAGCCAAGGACGCAAAGTTTCAAATTATGTTGAGAGTGACCCTATTATGTTAGGCAATTTCCCGAATTGAGAATCTGACGCAAACAAAATATCTTGTGGTTAAAATCCCATTTCAGATCCATACTGAACGTTCGTCTATTCGTATATATATTTAAAACGCAGCAGCAATCAACCATTTTTAATGACAGTGGCGCCCTATAGCCATAAAATATTGATTCGCTTTCGCTTCAAGGGAAGAGGCGGGGGGGGGGGGAGAAAGAAGAAAAAAACTTCTAAATTTACGATCCAAACAAAGCATTCGAAAGTTGAAAAGATACGTCCTTGGTTAAAATTAGAAAAGTGTCGTATAACATTTCGTAAAGCAGCTGGACTTGTATTGGACGATTGGGGTTATAAAAATGGTTGTAAAGAGCATTTGTGAGAAAACCTTAAAAGTGAAATGTTCTTTCTTTATTGGATGATTCATTTGCTACGAATGCTATAGTGACGTATTGTGAGGATGACTCACGCTGTTATTGTTTTAAAAGGACTTCTTTTATGCAAATTTTTACGGCTTCTGTTAGCTTAGTTCGCCCAGTGCAGGTTTGTCAGTGACGCGCAAATTATGAACAGGGGAACGTCTATGAACGAAATAAATGAACGTATATACGTACGTATAATGCGAATTTGCCTCATAGTCTAAGAGCCAGCGACCGCCAGACCTTCGTCATAGTATAAAAGCTAAAACTTTCTCTGCGCATATTCCCCAATACAGAGGTAGGAACCATCGGCCACTCTCAAGTTTGGAGGATCGTGGCTTTGGCAGGTAACAGGTGGCAAAGGTGTATAAAATGGCAGAAAGTTTTCGTTATTTCATAAAGCTTCATTTTTTATAGGTTCTTCTTCGCAGTACTAGAAATCATTTTATCCCTTGCCAGACACTTTTCCATCGTGGCAAACTCCCGCCAGACAATCTCAAAGTCATGGAAAACGTCATTCTATTACGAGCGCGCTGCAGCATCGTAAGAAAGTTCAGAAGTAGCAGTATAAAATGTGCTTGGCACTTTGTGACAGCTTGACGTACCTCGTCGCAGGAGTTTACGAACACAACAGTTTTCCATGACTCCCGTTGACTTTGAGGTTGTCTGGCGGGGGTTTGCCACGATGGAAAAGTGTCTGGCAAGGGGTAAAGTGATTGCTAGTACTGCGAAGAAGAACATATAAAAAAATGAAGCTTTATGAAGTGACGAAAATTTTCAGCAATTTTATACACCTTTGCCACTTGTTACCTGCCAAAGCCACGATCCTCCAAACTTTATAGTGGCCGATGGTTCCTACCTCTGTTGGGGGGTATGCGCAGAGAAAGTTTCAGCTTTTATACTATGACGAAGGTCTGGCGGCCGCTGGCTCTTGCTCTATTACGTTCGTGATGCTTTAAAATGACTTCCGTTATGCAAATTTTTATCGTTTCTGCTTTAGTTCGTGAGGTAAAGGTATAGGTTTGATAGTTACGCGTCAATTGTGCACAGTGAAACTTCTAAGAGCGACCACCTCTATTAAGCACCCTTACAGTGGCGCCCTATCGCCATAAAATATTGAATTGCTTTCGCTTCAAGAGAAGGGGGGGGGGAGGAAAGAAGAAAAATACCCTTCTCCATTGACGATCCAAACAAAGCATTCGAAAGTTGAAGAGATAGGTTCTTGTTAGAACTAGAAAAGGGTCGTATATCATTTCGTAAAGCAGCTGGACTCGTAATTGACGATTGGGGTTATAAAAATGGTTGTAAAGAGCATTTGTGAGAAAACCTTAAAAGTGAAATGTTCTTTCTTTATTGGATGATCCATTTTACACGAATACGATCATGCAGATGTTGCTACCCTGTGTTTTCTTTCATTTTGGCAAAAAGAAAATACTAAGTTGACATGGGCGAAGCCAGGGCTTCACTTTAGACCTCCAATGAAGGCAAATTTAGAATAACGGTCGATGGATCCGACACTGAACCAATGGCGTTTAACAGAAATAGTGAAAATCACGAACACTCTTCGGATAGTCAATATCACGATTACTATTCGAATCGTGAAAACAGTCAATATTCACGATTCGATGAACCGATTATGGATTCTGTTCGAAGAGTAGTCATCGAAATCATTCCAATGGCACATCCTTCGGGAGAAAGGTGCATTATGGGAACGCAGCCTGCAGCCTCCAACCAATCTTCTTTTGCAATATCAGGGAAATGACAATGTCCACTTCCCTTCTTTTTAAATAAGTTGGCAGTTTGCAATCCTTCCATATAGCAGCATGAAGGGAAGTTTGCCTTAACGAAATGTCTACAAAATAATTCTGGTGAGCTTTCAAAATGGCTTGTGACTGTTGTTGGAGGGGGAGGGGTTGGTTAGTCATACCGTTTTTTCTTATATCCATGTTTCACCTAGCAAAAACGACCGAAGCTCATCCTACGAATGAGGGCATGCGTATGAGTTGCTTAACAGAAGTGCTCAATGACGCACCATTTTTCGAAATTCGTAGCTAATGTGGGTAAGGGGCCAAAACACACTCACAGGGCGTGGGGTGTCCTAGAAACGTTGTCACAGTCCCTTCCATTTGTTACCTGTTAGATGGCCAATGTAACTGAATAAAACAAAATGAACGAGGTTGAAAAGAAGACTACTTTGAGAGAGACTTCCTCTCCTTCACTTCTAAAAAAGGGGACGCTTTTCAAATCGGTCCCCATACGAAAAGAAGCCCCGTTGAGTAAAATGGGCCCCCTACACTCATGAGGTGGGATGAAAGAAGTTGAGAATGATATCCTACTTAGAACTGAGAATGACGTACAGCAAAGGAATAAAGAGACCGCCCGCCTTCAACAAAAGTTTTCTGAAAATTCAACTGCTCATGTTTCATTGCAATCCATAGAAATGAATTTCACGATATTAAATACACATGTCAACGCTACATATATATTTATATCTTTTCATTTTGTAAAACTAGGGGCCAAGGCCCCCAGACTCGCTACGCTCGCTTTTCGTATGAGGCATTCGGCCCGTAATAAGGCTTATTCGTAAAAAAGACATAATTTCAACAGACAAAACCCGAAGATTGGATCAGATAGAATGTTACTGAGCTACACATTTCATGGTTCTTGCATGTTCATTGATACATAAAAATTTAAACTTCACACTACAGTAGACCCCCTCCCCCTCATAACACGGAAGATATTTTGTTATGGGAATCCGTGTTGTACGGGTCCTGAGCTATACTCCACCTGGAGTGCGGACTCCGCTTATAATCACTGGCAAAATTATTTGCACTCCTCCGAAACACAATGATATTTAGTATTGCCATTCAAAAGTTATATTAATTAGGAGCTAAAGCATAATAAAATTAGAAAATCTGTTTCAGCTGTATTTTTAATAATGTAAAACCGATTGGACACCTTGCGAATTTGCCACCCATGGCGATTTTTCATTATTGGGCGACTTGCGTACATGTAAAGTTAATAAAAGCTACGGAACAGATAGGATAGCTTGCCACCCATGGCGACTTTTCATTATTTGGCGATTTACACATGCTCACAACCTATAATTACTCTTCATTTAAGGTTACCGGAAAACCGTTATTCATATTTTCATTTATATAATCGTTTGCAGATTGGCGTACTTAGCAAAACGAATGATACCATCTCGTCGCGCTAGCCAATATCCAAAGTGTACTAGAACTGCTATAATAGCATAGTTAACGCCACCAAATATTTCTACTGGCAGCAAATACTGCAGCTGGACAGCAAATACTCCAGCAAATGCTCCAACCGGCTTTAAAATAATTTGCATTTTAATTATTTTTCATTTTCAATAAACTGGGTTCTAACATTTTGGAATTCGCGGTTTAGATTCGCCCTGCTTAGGAAGATAACATTTTGCCAGATCGTACGTAATACCGCCAAATATTTCTACTTCTAGCAAATAATCCAGCTGGACCGAACCGGCTTTAAAATAATCTGCATTTTAATTATTTTTCATGTTCAAGATATTAGTTATTCTGTTTTGGAAAAACGAATAATCGCTCATTCTAAACTCCTGTTGTCTAAGCGAACTTACTATTTGAAAATTTTCAACTTTGTGTAACACATTTTGAGTTACTTATTTCATATTATTGTAACCTATTTATAGAAAAAAACAGGTGATGCCTATTCTACAGCTTACGAAATATTGTAACAATAGATTAAAGCTGTTGTGAACTAATAGTATTTAAATATATGTAAAAAATACATGTAAAGCATATTCTGTAGCTTATGAAATAGTGTTACAATAGATTAAAGCTGTTGTGAACTAATGGTATTTAAATATATATAAAATTATGTGGCATTTTTTTATATGTCGCATTTTTGGGACACGTTTTTCATACAATTTTCAATAAAGGGGGTGAGAGATAAAATGACATAGTCATTAATAGATGGAGAAAATCTGCACAGAAAAATGCACAATTCCGACTGAATGAAAATTTCAAAACCTTATGCTCAGGTGTATTCAGCAGACGATAAATTACGATAAATTGCGCCAAGCATTAGAATCATCTCCTCAAAATCGCACAAAACCGTTTAATTTTTAGCCAAATTAAAAAAAAACACATTTTAGGCTCAGAAAATTTCTAAATATGTTTCTTTTGAGCATAAAACATTTCATTCCTGCTCCGATTTCCCATGCACACGATATTTTAATTTAAAAACAGCCTTACAAATAATCTAGACAAAAAAAAAAATCGTTATTCTTTTATTTTTACTTCAAGAGTCTGAATCATTTAATAAACTTGCCGAATGTGGCAACCTAGATAAGCTTAAATGTCGCTTTTTTTTCCACTGTGGGGTTACAATTACAAAATGGCGGAAAGCAAAAATTAGCCTTTTGCGATACGTTTATTATCGATATCTCCTAAAATAATTCGAATTTTGAAAAAATCGCTTCGAGGTGTGTCGGGAACTGTCATGTAAAATTTCTGTACAAAATTGGCTAGGTCTACGATCACCGCGAGACACATTCAAACAAACTAACTAACAGTTTACACATTGTTTTATTAATATAGAAGAAAGATAGTGTTTATTTTGGCGTAAAATGGGCGTCATTCTAACTCATGTTTGTAAATTTCACGCGATTCTAGATTCTTGGAAACGCTTTGTTACAAAGGAATGAATGATTTTATGCCAAATCTGGCAACCATTCTGTTTATTTTTTCAGTTTTTTATTAATATCTTCTAAAATAATTCGATTTTCGAAATTTAACTCAGCTTAGCAGGTTCCTCGGAATTTTTCGAATCTGTGGGCACCTTAGTCGAAACTCAAATCCCCACGGTTTAGGAGGAGATAAGCTGACAAGCTTTGACAGCGCCAGCGGCCTTTACTTTTTTTTAAAATAGAGAGATTATAAAAATCGGCTTAGGTTATATACATATACTGGGTAACAAAAAGACTGGCTTAGGGTTTTATTCCCTAAATATGGATCGTAGACAGGTACAATAAATTGCGCAGTTAAGTACTAACAGGTACAGAGTTTTAGAATATCGATTCAAATGTTCAAGAGATTCAATCTAATGAAATGCATCATTTAAATTTTTATGCGGCCCTCGTGCCAAAATATTCTCAGTGAGTCAAATAGGCCCTTTACGGTGATGTACAAAAAAATTCAGCTAAAGGTCTCAGAGATAGGTTGAATAAA
>JAWZYV010018125.1:0-44840 GCA_038373885.1 Cheiracanthium punctorium
TAAAATTTCCATATCTTCTGTCTTCAACAGCGCTGTAGTCCGCCATGTTTGTTAACAGATTAGAGTCTCACAGTGCATGCGTCGAATGTAACAGGCCGGTAAACACCAGAATTCGGCTGGTCATTCGTCTGTCAAAAACGAGATGTAACCAGCCGATTTGGCCTTGTGAATACCATTTTTTTTTTAACACTCCGATTCTATGGTAATCTGGCTGTTACCAGCTGGTAGAAAGTTTCGTGAATACGGGTGTGAGTGAATTTTGCTATATCTGTTTTTAAGAAATATAAAAGTTTACTATTCATCAATTACAAAACTAAGCATGGTTGTCCTATTTCATCTGGGGTGGAAAAAAAACGGCAGAAAAATCCTGGAAAAAAACGTTCTGGACAAAACATGATTTTGTCCAATTTTATTCAGTTTTAATTTGTAAACTAGAAACACTCAGTCAGTGATAAAATATTTTGGTTATTTTTATAAATTTTTAAGCAAAAATACAGAGACTTGTTTCTCTCCTTCTATATACATAAACACTTGTTAAAAATATTAACCGATTCTTGACTATGACAATTCTGATTTTTCTGTTTTGATTTTCTTTAAAATAAATGATGCTGTTTAAGTCTGCCTTGTTGTACATTCAGACTGAGAATAAGATGAGGATGGAGTAGGGCTGGAGCTTGTTGAACTCATACCTGTCAACTCTTCTGGTTTTGACAGAAGACTTCTGTTTTTTAAGGCTATCTTCTGGTCTTCTGCCAGAAGATGAAATCTTACCATTTTTTAAATTTTTAGTTGATGTATTAAACTGTATCGAGAACTGAGCAATATATATGAATGTATGTGTGTAAATAATAAACTATTTTGAAATTGCACATTTATTTAAGTTAATCATTTTTGACAGCTAACAGCACAAAGCTGTTGTATGAGTGAGGTCAAACCATTTGTAAGCAAATCGTTTCTCGATAGTTTAAAAACTTCATTTCGTTTCTTTCTCAATGATCCATTATTTTACAATTTGCTAGTGTCGAAAACTAAAGCTTGAAGATAATTTTTCTGATTAACTATTAGTAAAAGCTAAAACAGCTATTTTGAACCAGCTAAAAAATCTAAATCTGTTTATTTTTCAACATACTTTGCTTAAAAATAAATTTAAGTTTACTTATATCTGTTTTTTTTTTTTTTTTTTCTGAAAATACCACTCCATCTTATAAAAAGTTCAGGGAAGCTCTTTTCTATTAATATTATATTTTGTTTTTATTTATATACGTTACTAATATAAAAAAAATAATGAGAAATGGTCATAAACTGGGAAAAACAGTCTTCTGTTCTTCTACTACCTTACTTCTTATTTTTAAAAATTATCTTCTGATTTTCTGTGTAAATATGGAAACACGGAGATGTCCAGCTGATTGACGGTTTGGATTACATTTTTGTACTACATAAAAATAAATTTACAAGCGAAGTAGTTTGTTTTATATTTCTCAGCCCAGAAAGAGGTAATTTTTATACTCTTACGTTTAAATATAACTGTCAAGTTAGAAATTACATATATTTACAAAATACTAACCTGAGCCATAGCTATCTCCATATCCATTTCCATAGCCATCACTCCAGGCACTAGGTCCACCATAACCTCCATAGCTATCTCCACTGCCATATCCACCATAGCCTAGAAAAAGATAAATTTTTTACTGCAACTAAGTGCCACCACATAAATTTCCAAATACAAATAATTATTTTTAACTAACACTTAAGAAGTGAATATAGTTAAATGCAATAATATGGTAAATGATAAATTATGAATGTATGGGACAACTGACTAAAACAATAAAAGGTTTGAGAGTGCTTGCTATCCTGATTCTAAAAGCTGAACTCATATTGAATGATGGCCGTTGGCAGTCTTTGAATAATGTGAAATATTGCCTTTTTCTTTAACTTTATAAACATTACATCATTAAAAAGAACATTTAACTTGCACCTTTATATCTCACTTGAAGTTTATAAAATATGTCCACTTTATTTATTCTTTTTTTTTACATGGGCCTTCAGGATTTGTTTTTCAATATTCTCAGCAAGTTTTGACAGAATATTTTAGCCCATACAGTAAATACATTTGGGGGTTTTTCTTTTAACAATGATGTCAAAACACTACTGTGACATGATTGACTTAAAATTATGTTTAAAAATAGCTCCAACATTTTCAATGAGTTGTCTATAAAATAACTGTGCTAAATCTTCCTTTTATTTAGTTTAGGTTAAATTTTCCATAAAATGACAACAAAGAAGAATTTGCATACCTCCTCCACCACCTCTTCCATAAGAGTTCATTTCTTTCTTCCTCTTAATGTTATCCATTTCTTGACGAGATAATGCTTTTTTAACTTCAGCTTTCTTGCCTTTAATTGTATGTTTTCGTACTGAAAAGAAAAGAAATTTAGTTTTGAGAATTAAAATTAATATTCACATGACATATTTTTAAATTCTCTGGATGTTTTAAGAGCTTAGATTAAAACTTCAATTGATTAATGTAAAGTTTATTCATAATAAGTTAGGCATTTACACCATTCAACAGAAAAAAAAAACTTGAAATTATATTATATCCAAGTAGTACTTACAAACACACTTATCAACAGGGTCATAATCGTCAAACTCTACAAATGAAAATCCTCTCTTCTTTCCAGTTCCTTTGTCAGTCACAATACTTACACTGACAACATTACCATACTGACTGAAGTATCCTTTGAGGTCTTCTTCCTCTACATCATCTTTCAAAGCACCTACAAATAATTTTTTCACAGTCATCTGTGCTTCAGGCTTGTCTGAATCCTAGTTTAACAGGAGAAAAAAAATGTTTTAAACTATCTGCAATTTATTAAAAACTAATATAGATTAAACTACATGGAAGATAAGAAATAAGTGGAGGAAAAAGTTTTTAAAGAAAAAATTAAAAATTTAAGAATACAAAGAGTATATAGTTATACTTACATCTCTAGGAACCGCTCGCTTTGGTTCAACTTCCCGTCCATCCACTTTATGAGGCCTAGCAGCTTGAGCATCGTCAACCATATGAGCACGTTTAAAAGTCACAAAACCAAAACCCCGAGATCGTCGAGTGTTTCGGTCTCTCATGACAACACAATCAACAATTTCACCCCATTGTTCAAAGTGAGATTTGAGGGATTCTTCTGTTGTCTTGTAATTAAGTCCACCAATGAATAGCTTGCGGAACTGTTCAGGTTCGCTTTCATGCTAAAATGTAACAAAAAAGGATATTTTTAACTATCTAAATTTCCTACACAATACATAGCAAAATAAATCAAACTTGAAACAAAAGAAAAGATTAAGTATCAGCTGACTTGTTAACACTCTATTTCTGATAATTTGAGCAGGGTCAATCCAGGAAATTTCCCAGAAAAGACGAGTGATTTTTTGCCAGAAACATGAAATTATTGTTGGTTTCGAATACGATTGGCAACAGTCAACCAGCACATCGACAAAAAAAATAGTTTGGTGGGAATGACTGCCAAGATAATGTAAGTACCAAAAAAACTTTAAATCTGATGTTTTCTGGAATTATCTGAGCAATCAGATTGGAAAGCAGAAGTTGTGTCTGCCCATGCAAAAAAGCCAAATGAAGCCGATAATGCATTTTTAGCAACCCTTATTGTTTAGCTCTGTATTGGAGAAAACATTTGAGCCGAAGAAGCATGTGATTTGCAAATACAGATGTATGGTTAGGTAGTATTTTTGTACTTGCACATAATGCTGAATTTTTTGTATTTGACAGGGTTTCAAATTATAACATTAATGCAGTTTTTTCTAAGGTGTGTAGAGAAAAAGTTTCATATGACACCATGCAAATAATATTTTGTCAGTTGGTTCTTCGTAGATAAACAAGAACAATTAGTCAGTGGTATTAAAAAATACAGTGAAACCTCTCTGAGCGGCCTTGAAGGGTTTTATTTACTATTATAAGATAATTGCTGTAATGCATAATATAAAAAGTCTGACACATATTCTTTATTTAAAATGAAATTTAAAACTTTTCTAAAGAGAAAATAGTACTTTATTTAATGCTTTCTTACATTTTTTGAAAAAAGGACACAATGTGTGTTTGTTCTAAGTTTTTACTTTTCTCTGAAACAACCATTTTTTCAAGTTCGTTTTTTTACTTTAAAAAGCAGACCTTTAATTGATTTGTTTGTTACCGCTTCTAAATTTTCAATAATTTCATCGATTTTTCCTAACGTCGCTTGTGTTAGAAGTTTAGCTTGCTCGACATTACAAGCATCAGGAAATTCCTCGTCAATGATGGAATTAGCATCTGAAAGGAACAAAAATTCATTTGTAGGACACCTTCAATGCCTGATTGTCCAGTTCCTCCCTCAGTTTCCCTAACACATTCAATTCCAGTATTCCTGGGTCTTATAGTCGACCATAAACCTGACTTAGTTTTTCCTCTCAAAATTAAAGCATGGAGTAAGTAGAATTTCCCAAAAAATGAGATGGGCGAACCCACACAGTGGCCGTTTAGAGGGGGCCGGGTGGCAGCTGATAGAGATTATTTTTACATTAAGTGTACGAGCCAAAAAATTCGTGCAATGAAAAATTGACCGTTTAGAGTGGTGGCCGCTCAGACAGATTTCAATGTATGTATATGTAAAACAGAGTATTTTATAGAATAGAGAAGCAGGAATGAGGTACAATTAACGATAACATGGATAACAACATGTTGGGTATTTAGCAATTCACATATGTATTTACTTGATAAAATATTCAACTGTTTCGTAAAGGACCAGCGGTAGCATATTTTCGATTGGGTCCCTTGCAACCATGGCTGAATCCACCGATTTTTTAAGTTTTATAAAGGACAGCAGTACCATATTTTCAATAGGAGCCCTTACAGCGATGGCCGCGCCTTGAAAGACCAGTGGTAAAATAACTAGATTGGCACTTCTACATCGATGACTGGACCCTTTTGTCTTGCAAAGGGCCATCACTTGCATATTTTCGAGAACGGCCCCCAGAGCGACCCATTATTATTTCAGGTTATTCATTCTTTTTGTTTATTAGAAAAATATCATGGATTAAATTTTTTCGTAACTGCAGTACTATTTAAGACTGATTTGAAAGTTTCTTCTATTTTCTTCTCTTCTGAAAATTGTCTACTACACTGGTACAATGGTATCGGAACATGCTTTAAGAAATTCGCTATTTTTCACTGCATCGATTCTTGCGATCATTTTAATGAGATTCTTGTAGAAATGCGCAATGAAACGCCCAATGAAAACTAATCAATTAAGTAATAGTAACTCAAGAATTTAGCCAAACTGGGCAACACGTTTATATTTACGACGAATAAACATGTTTAGGTTAAATTACTTATCAATATAGTATGGGAATATAAGTTATAAAATTTTGAGGCAAGCCACCTGCTTATCCTCAAATATAATTTTCACTAATGGCACAATATATTTACAGATCATAAATAAAAACCAGCGATGTTTCAAAAAGTGCAAGAGTAATGAAATAGCTTCATGCACACAACCAAAATTAGTAGTAAGAAAAAGAAAACGAAAAGGCACGCCGGTGTAATGGAGCCATTTTCCAAGCAAAATGGCCTTATCACAAAGTAGTATCAAATTTTAAAAGAGAAAAAAGTTAGCAAAAGGAAAAACACAAACATATAAATACTAGACTTACATCTGAACTCATGGTGATAGATTGAATAATTACTTGACACTAATTATTAATATTAAAAATAACCGGCAAATTATTTCTTTAGGATAAATTTCAGGTTTAACCGTTAAGGAAGTGAGGCACAGTGCAGTGTTGCCAAATTTCAAAGGTAAGAACACATGTATTGAAGAGGGACATGGAGTCTAAACAGTTAAACAACAAAGAACACTGGAATGGAGGATATCCACTCCTTGCCTTCGAAGCTATAAAAGTCACGTGCCCAGGGAAAATAGTCAAATTTGCTCCATGTGTTTATGTGCTGGACTCCTGGTAATAAGCGCAAAATTAAAAAAATAATAATTATGCCTCTCTATTGTGCTGTCTACGGATGTTTCAAGAACTCTGTGGAATCTGTACATAACAAAAATAATGTATACTTTCCCACAGATCCCTTTGGAAAATGCTCACATATTAAACTTACACTCAGTGGAGCTATTTCAGTCACGTGTTGATTAAAAATATACACACAATCAGATTACAGTACTACGCATGTCAAACCTCAGCCAGCGAACGTCAACATGCTGGTTGAGAATTGACGTCATATCGATATCGTCCATACAATTTGTTCACAGTGCTTCAAATAGTTTATCTTTTGACTTTACGAACCCACTTTCAGTTTTATACAGCTTGGTTGCCTCTAGGAGATCATGTGTTTTGTGTTTACACTTTGCGTTCGTATGGTGTTAATTTTTTCGAGGAGAAGAAAGACATGGCCACCATTGAAGTGCACTGATCCACCCTACTAAGCAATTTCTGCTAATCGGGCTCCACCGCGGCCACGCGAGCCAGCCGTCATGACGGGCCCGAGCAAAAATTGCATAGTAGGGCAAAAACTTAGAAATATTTCCAACCTTAAACATTCTCATTTTTTCAAAAAGTTACTTAGGCAAGAGAAGTTTCAAATTTCGCTAAACAACGGTTTAAATCCACTTTCAATCTCAACACTTAAAATAAGGCATTATTTTTTAATTTACTAAAAACGAAAAAAATACAGGAAAAATATATTACCTTTTGAAAAAAGTATCTACCTTCGTTGCAGTTTCTAAAGTATGCATGGTTTTCCTCCTCAAAAAATAATATTTGCAGCTTCATGAAACGATAAATACTTTTCATAACCAACAACGGCCGCATTCGTAAACACCAAACGAGTTACAGTTAAGCAACGAGTTTCTATCTAAGGTGTTCGTAAAGGAAATGAGTGCATTCAGTGTAAAAACTAGAGCGTTTCGTATACAAAGTGCGTTTAATTTCAAACTAAGTAAACTGAGCACGGCAGTGAGTTCATTTATTTTTTGAGAAGAGACTCTTGCTGCACGTTGTTTTTGTATGTGTATTCAAGTTAAACTCTGGAAGAAATCGCCCGAAATTCCAATCGGTTAGATCGACAGACCAACCCTGGACCCTGGACCTTCAAAACTTTAGCAATCTACCCAAGTTCAGTGTGTCCCCCGCTAGCACAAACTTGTCCAGAAGACGCCTAGAAGTACGTCATATAGACAAACTGACATGCCCATTAAACATCCAGGATTCGTCCAATTCTCGGTCCATTTTTACGTCAATATGGCCACTATAGGACGCCCATATGACGTCTTATAGACATGCATATGGACGTTTGGTCCATTTATAGACCTTTACGGTCGAACCTGGACATCAACAAAAACCATTTAATAATTTTTAGCTAATTTTTATGGAATGATTAATTTAAATTTATCGTACATCTTAATAACGAATTTTGTAAAATATTCGTACTAATTTTTTTAAACCACCCTTTAAGTACTTGCCCCGCTTCAGTTTCAAACCTTAATCATGACTTCACAGGAGAGTGTGCTAGCCACTATACCAGCGGAGTTGCTCTGATGCGTCAAAATGTTGAAGTAAAGATGTTTTAGTTTCGGACTGGAACTTAGAAAAAATATGCAGCTATCCTTTTTGGACCAGATAACACACTAGTCTTATTTTATGTCTATTTCTGATCCACACTCATCCATAATACATACATGTCTATACAAAGACTCCATACGACATCTATTTATGGACATATCTGGAAAATCGCAGAATATGTCCATGAATAGACCAAAACTAGAATTAGAATATCCAGAATAAGTCATTATGGCGTATTCCAGATGATCCACACTATGTCAGTGATACGACATAAAACGTGTGTATGTTTAAGTCAGAAATGGAGAAAATATGGAAAGTTAAATTTTTGGTCATTGATTTTCATGTTACACAATACTGTCTTACGGCGCATGAATTTACTATATGTTTTTATTGATATTATATTTTACCCCAAAAAAGTTTAAAAAACATTTTAAATTCTAGAGGTGGTTTTTTTTTTTTTTGTCGGGTAACTTTTGAAATTTAAAATACTTTTTATGTATTATTATTTCCTATAAAAGCGTATTGTTTAAAAGAAACTCATATTCCTCAAAGAAAGAAAGAAAATTCTTCTAGAGACTCATATATCCAAAAAGGAATAGCTGCATATTTTTTCTAATTCCCAGTCCGAAACTAAAAAATCTTACTTCAACATTTTCACGCATCAGAGCAAACTCCCGCTGCATATAGCTGGCTAACACACTCTAATGTGAAGTCCATGATTAAGGGTTCGAATGCTGAAGTGGGGGCAAGTACTTAAAATGTTGGTTTAACCCATTGTGCCTGGATATTTTTGCGACTTTCTTCGATTTTTACTGATAACAGAAATAATAGATAAATTTCTGATGTCAACTTGCTTGAACAGGGATGGTTTCTTGTAAAATCATTTGATAAAAATAGAAATATCAACATCCTACTTGCTCATGTTCAAAATATTTTGTAGAGTTGCGGCTCAATACTCTGAACAAAGGCTAGGAAAATAAATAACGTTTTCGGACCTATAGCGAAAATGCCGTCCGAAAAAAGGGACACTAGGCATAAATGGGTTAAGAAAAAATTAGGTACGTATTATTTTTACAAAATTCGTTATTAAGATGTTACGATTAATTTAAACCAATCCTTACATAAAATTAGCTAAAACTAGTGAATGGATTTTTGTTGATGTCCAGAATTCGACGGTAAAAGGTCTATAAATAGACAACACGTCCATTATTACGTCCATATTCATGTCCATAAGACGTCACATGTGCGTCCTATAGTGCATATAGACATAAAAATGGCACGAGTATGGACGCAATACTGGATGTTTAATGGACATGTCATCTTGCCTATATGTACGTCTTCTAGGCGTGTTCTGGACAAGTTTGTGCTATATGGGGGAGGTTGAGTCGCTATTGAGTCTCTATTCTTGTTTTTTTTTGTATGAGGATATGAGTTTCTTTTTACACTATACCGCTTTTATTGGAATTAATAACACATAAAAAGTATTTTAAATTTCCAAAGTTCCGGACCAAAAAAAAAAACCTCTAGAATTTAAAAATGTTTTAAACTTTTGGGGTAAAATGTAATATCAATAAAAACATAAAGTATAATAAATTCATACGTCTCAACCGAACAGCTATTCCCCCGCGTAAACCATGAAAATCAATGACAAGAAAAGTAAACTTTCCCACTAATTACTGTCCATTCTCAGACTTATACCACACATCCATTTTATGTCTTATCTACTTGCACGCTTGAAGTGTGGCGATTGTTCGGTTAGTCTGGAGATACGTCCTATAAAGTAGACTTATTCAGGACTTGCTAATAGAGAGTAGAGCTAAAGTTTTTGGTCTCATTCACCGACGTGAGTTATTCTGGATTTTCCAGATTATTATATCCATAAATAGAGTGTCTTATGGAGTCTCATGAATAGGACAAAGACACTGTATTAAGGATGAGTGAGATCAGAACATAGCAATAGTGGTGTGTCGTTTCCGACCGGAACGGGGTCCGGAGGAACGGATCCCCGAGCATGGACCGGGTCCGGAGCGGATCCATCACTCTCTACAAAATGGATCCGTCCGGTTCCGGATCCGCTCCTTTCGGTCATTTGGACTCGCCGGACGCCGTACGTCTTCGCGTACATCAAATCTGGCTTGACAACCAGCATTTGGCTGTAGACCGGACCGCGTCCTTTCGTTCATCTGGGTGCCGAAATACAGTCATGTCGAGTCCGGATTCACATTCATTCTCGGAACCTCCTCGTTCCGAAGTCCCCGGTCTCCGGTCCTCCTCTTGTCCGAGAACCCGCTTCCACCGCGATCAGCTCATCATGTAAGGACATAGGCTTTCAGGAGAATTAATTTTCAGGGTGGCTCCAAAGGTGGGAAGGGAGATAAAGACCCGGCCTACGCGAGGTGTACACCTACCTTGTGGACCAGCACCTAAAGTCTCCCTCGCCCTCCACACCCCCCGATGAGCCGGAGGACGTCTGGTTGAACATCTCCAAAGGAGACTGAAGGCTCCATTCATTATTAGGCGAGATGAGGAGAGAGAGCATTTATTAGGAGAGAAATCATGGGGATAAAATTGCTTTTAGATGAATGTCGTCATTGGAAGTAGGACTTGGACGAAGGAATACGATATTCTATTGAGTGTGTAAGTGTGTGATTTGTGAGGTTGAGATTCAGTGTATGTTTACGGGCGTGAGCGTGAGTAGTGTCATCATTTAAGTTAGTCAGGCATGGAGGATTTTTACATAGTAATAGGATACGCTTTTGCTCACAGTTTTTGGCGGGTTGGCTTGATCAGCTACTAAGTTTGGCCAGGTGTGGGGAAAAAACAAAAAAAACTTGGGACCGAAAAAAACTGCGGACGCGTCCGATGCCGCCAAATAGATTAATTGTTTTACCACCCAATTGCGACATAAAACTTCCCCGCTATTTAGTTAAATAACGCATGAGGGATATATTTAATTGTGTATCTTATGCCAAATTACTTTTCTGTTTTGGCACCATTACAGCGGGTAAACTTTCATGCCTCCTCAGTATGATCGTGGGAGAGAGCATATGCTATTGTTATTTAGACGGTTTCCGAGTTTCCTAAGACCACGCTCCCCTAAATTAATTATCGAACCATAGGCGAAAAGGCATCGGGAGTGTGAGGGCGCAAGTTTGGGTCACATCTCCACGCGGGACTCCGCCTGACCCCTGATCGCCCCCTTCAAAATTCATCACAAAAAAATCCTCTCTCCTCCCTAAGTAGCAACAATTTGGTCTTGAAAATCGTGAAAATGAAACCCTACCCTATCGAGAGAGCTAGCTCTTTAAGATCCTCAGATATGTGCCCCCGCAAACTTTCCTTCTCCTGTACTCTCTCACAAAATATTCAGAAGGCTCGTGGAAGCAATGATCTCAAATTCTTACCTTACAAATTAATATATGATTTTTCACTCATAAAGTCGATTATACTACATATGAATCATCAGCAGCACGTTCGGGAGGCTGGCTGCAGCGGGAGAGCCTCCCCACCCCAACTTCAACTTTTCAAACTCTGTCTAAACAAATCCTTTAAAGCCTACATGTTTACTAAGTCACTCTTAAGCACTATAATACATCATCAAGGCATAGCGCGTTACGTCTTGGAGGGAGAACCACAGACAAGCGAGGGGCCACTTGTCCCCCAACTTTGTCTCAAACATCTCTTTCAATTTTAAAAATTTTGTTCGTCGCCGGATTCGTATTAACACGAACCCAGCTAAAAAATGTAGAATGGAAACACCATTCTTCCCTATGACAAAATGATTGTAAAAACAAATTGGATCCTCTGTCAGCGATGATTCATTCAACTCACAAATTAGTTTTTAAGAGCCTCTTGGAATAAACAATATTTCCTAACCATATCAACGCGCCTGCCTCACGCTCATCGTCTCACGCTTCATTTGAATAATAGGGTCTTCTTAAACTTTTGTGTTCTTTATTTTACGCACTCGCCCCCGATAAAAATAATTTATGCAAAAAGCGGCCACTCTACTTGAGTAAAATTAAGTGGGAATACTGATTGGTCCCTTTTTCATTAATCTCAGTGTAACCCTACCAGCTTCTACATAAAGTTACATTGCATCTGTTAAAATAGATTGATTGCATCCTTTTTATAACTTGTGTTTTTATTCAGGTATGCAGTATCAATTATTTGATAATTTATCGGTTCCAATTTTTTGTTTATCGTCATTCATGTCGTATTTCAGGAAGCTGTCTTTTTAAAAGTTTATTTCGAAAGTTTTCAGTCTTTTATAAAAAAAGAAAAAGGCTTTATTCAAGTTAACAACTTATTAAAGCTTTAAAACCGAAAGATTTTTTTAATACCACTTAGAGACGCTCATAATTAAATTTCTTCCTAAATTCTCCTGGCTAATTTGGTACAACACTGCTGAAGTGTAGCCTCCTCGCCCCCGCCCCTCTCATCATAGAGATTCAGCGCTACACCGCAGCATCTTGATTTACATCCCATGTAACAACGAAACGACGTCGTATAGAACCCCCTTCAGAAGACCGCCGCCCAACGCATCACCTTATAAAAGATGCCTCGCATCCCTGAACACTACGGCCCGCACCGTTACATCCTATAACCAATGAAACCAAAACAACTTTCAATGATAACATTCAATTGGAAGCTAAACTGTTTAACCATCTCAGGCGCTCAAAAATCTACTTATCACAATCTGACTCCCAATTGTAAGAAGATATCCTTAATAACACTGGGGGATCTAAGGGTTTTTTCTTTTTTCAATATTGATCTAGACTAAAATAAATTACAAAGTTACTTTTATTACGAAAAAAACTCTGGGAAATCAAAAGCTAATTAATTACAAAATTTTATTTTTTTATACCCCCTTTTACAAAAATTTTAGCCTTTCCCATAAAAAGGCTCAGAGATATTTTAATAAAATTGGGTGAGTCCCCAATACGCTATACAATATCAATAATATAAAAGTTTTATTATTAGAACTTTTGGAACAAAGCTTTTTAAATTTAAATTTAAACTAATAATTTTAGTCACATTATTTAAAAAAAATATTTTACTTTTTTAGAAGTGATTTTAAATAATTTTAAAACTTTACTTTAAAAAAGTTTTTTTTTTTTCTGTTTTAGCTTTTAGAAATGAAAATTTGTAAAAAAACCTTGCATGTTACAAAAAAATTTTTGATTTAAAGGGGGCCCTTTAAGAATTTTTTTAAAACCCGGGAGGAAAAGGGGGGGACAACCCCCCCCCCCCCATAGGTTTTTTTTTCCCATACAAAATGTAAAATTCCACTCCGTTATAAAACACCCAGTATACTGTTTGAGTTGCAGAGTTTGGCAGTATGTTAATATACGTTTTTTCCAAAATACATGTGTATCTTGTATTTTGTTTTTTCATTTGCAAAAAACAAGTATTTTAGATGTTTTTTAAAAATTTTATTTTCATAGTATTTTGTTTTTTCAAAATACAAAAAATACATTTTATATTCTACATTAAATTAATTTTAACACCACAATTGTCGGTCCCACGGACTAAGAGGCTTTAGGACGGTCATCGGGAAGCGGCAGACGGGCGAAACTGCGTCAGCCTCTGAAAGGAAAATATGCGACCCCCTTTTAATAATTAACGGCACGGGCGCCCTCTGACGACACACGGAGTAAGTATCTCCCGCGGGGTGCTTCCGTTGATATTTGTTTACGTTTCAGCTACTAGCAGACGACGCATGCGCCAAAAATTAATGAGTACGACTCCCAGCGCCACCTTTTGGGCAAATTTCATTTAGTTCTTTCGCAATGCTTGGATGATTGTCCTGAACACTCTTAGTCCATGGTCGGTCCACTTCCTCGTTGTTTATTTCTAATAGCTACGGTCGCACTCCCAAGTTACAAAAGGACCCTAATTTTGGTCAGGTAACTTGCAGAAACCTAGCTATTATTGTTTTTTTCGATTAAATTGAAATGTGTGTGCGGTGGCGCCTGATGATAGAGCACACCGTTTCAATATCCATTCCATTTTCCGTCTATTTGAGGTTACATGTGATTAGGATTAAAAAGCCCACCAGTTCTAATTTGGCGCTTTATATCCAATTTATCCACTCTTTCATTGCCTTAAAAGGCTATATTTAAACACTTATCCGGTATAAGCTCGTTAATTGGCACCATGTGCTATCTATTTATTTATTTATTTTTATATTTTTTTCACTTTATCAATGGATTATCTTGGGATTTCACTTTACGTAAGTAAGCTATTATATATATATATATATATATATATATATATACATACATACATATAAACATTATATATATGTGTGTGTGTACGGGCATGAATATATAGACTTTCATTTAGAATGACATTTCCCCCCCCCCCAGTTTCGAAGCCCAAGTTACGCCCATGACCCCCCCCCCCCCATAAAAAATTTTTTTGCCATACAAAATGTATATTCTTCACTACATTATCACACATACAGCGTAGCCAAGGGGGGTTTAGGGGGGTCATAACCCTCCATGAGATATTTTTTGCCATACAAAATGTATATTCTTCACTACATTATCACACATACATATACATATATATGAGTTGTAGTAGTCGTAATCCCCCCCCATGAAAAATTTCTAGCTACGCCCCTGTTTGACTGAATTACAGTAAGTTGTATTTAAAACAAATAATAAATCTTTTGCGGTTTAAAACAAAGTCAACAGTAAAAAAATTATCTAGAATTTGCTTTCTCATTTAATTTTAAGTTTTTAGCTATATACCTTATTAATTTTTCACTGAAACAAAATGGTCAAAACAAAGTCTTAAAAAATCGTTCTTGAATACGCATTAGTTTTTTCTTTCATTGAATTAGTAGTTTGTGTTTGGTTAAAAGAATTTAGCATTTTATAAATATAGATTATATATGAACTTTACACAAAGTTTAACCTTTACTTTCTTACCGTTACAAAGACGAACGGTTATTATTCTTTGTTGTTACACACATTATTGCTAGCCCATATTAATCTTTCAGTATCCTACAAGAATCAGTAATGCAATTTTCGTCCTCGCTTCAATCTGCATCCATGGGAACATATAGGTTTAAACCCGAAGAGTTTATCTGGATCTATAATCCATATATATAAATTGCTAAAACCCCGGACTAAACATTTAATAAAGAAGGGTTTTCTATAATCGTATGTAAATTTCATACAAAAGGCAAATGATGATTGCTTTTTAACTGTCCACTATTTCTGTTTTATTTCCGTAACATATTACCTTCAAATCTAAAATTTTTTATACATATTTAAATTAAGGCGACCATATTTCTAAACGGCAATTTGGGGCCAAATCAAGCATTGTCCTCGAATCTAAGCAAAACTTTGGGACACAAGAAAATATTTTCGAGGACATAACATATTACCATATACTAAGGTGACCAAACGTCCCCATTTTCCCCGGACAGTCCCCATTTTCAGGACGTTTTTCAAATTGTCCCCATAATGTAAAAATGGAACTGGGGACAATTTTTAATTATTGCATTGTTTTTCAATTAAATTACTGTTAATTATTGCATTAATTATAAATGTCCCCAGTTTTGTTGTCCAAATCGGGGACATGTCCCTGATTCTGACTACAAAAATCTGGTCACCTTACCATATACACCCTCCAAACAAAGTATTCGAGGGCAAAAAAAATTTCGTACGTCAATTTCATATTTAAAGCATGGTTCTTCATGAAAGGTGATTAATCATTAACAAAACTGATAGGGGAAATTTGGCTCATAGTCGGATACTTTATTGAATGTCTGTACACGCTACACACACAATGACAACAAACGTTTTCAGAGATCGAATTTCATTGTTTCTCTGAGTAAAGGGCGTTTTTAGTTGGTTTATTTTTCTCATTTCTTCGGTTTTTTCTGAAAGAAATAAACTAAACGGAAACTTTCAGTGAAAAAAGTACAAATCTTTAAATTTGGAGACATTTGGGGACAAGTTATTTTTGGGGACAAAATGAAAAAAAAATCTAAATTTGGGGACTGTCCTCGAATTTCGAGGACGCATGGTCATCTTAATTTAAATGCATGCATTTAAATAGTAGCAATAACCCATCGGTCGATGAGAGGCGGGTGAGTTTAATCAGAGGAGAACGAGCAATGGCCGATCTCGGCTTTTCAACCCAAAACGGGGAAACTTCATCAGTAACTGGTACAAAATGTCCACTCGGGGGGTCATCAGGCCGATCATCGTTTTCTGATGACTGTGAATAAATAAAGAAAAAATCCGATGAGAAACCGATAAACTGTTTAAAGTATATTTGTTAATAAAAAATAAACGACTGGCAGCAACATTTTCAAAAAAAATGTCCGTTCTGTTTATTATTTTTTCGCTTTTTGATGCTAACTTCCTGAAAAGCAAAAAAAAATTTCCACCACCAGGCCCGAACCCTGAGCGTACTGAGTCACAGTACGCGCTTTACCGCAAGGCCATCCAGACTTGTCAAGTGCCAGCCAAAGGTCAAAGTACCCGTTATTTTAGTCTCAGATTGGGACTTAAGGATGAAATTTTGACAAAGTGATGTTCAGGTATTATTAATAATTCGCGATCTCAACGAGCTAAAGAAGGCGCTGTAGGATATAAACAAATGTGCTCGGTGACGGGTAGCTTGTTCCGACAATAGTTGTGCCTGCATTAAGCAACGCGGTTTTTATGCCTATTTTCTCTTTTTAGAGATAAATTTTAAGATTTATGATGGATTTTGATTTAGATTTTTTTAACTATTATGAAGCATATTAATTGTAACCCAAATAGTCGGTCATTAATTGAGGCTGAAAAGATTTTAAAAGCTGGCCATTTGATCTCCTGTGGCATATCAAAAGAAACTGATGAAGTCATTGATGTATATGGATTTTGCATACAAGCAAGTGCAATTAGTGCAACTCCACACACAGTCAATGTTAAATTAGAAAAATCAAGCTCTGTAGTGATTAGAGAAAGTAGCTGCACATGTAAAGCTGGAGCTGGTATTTGTAAGCACCAAGTTGCTGCTTTACTGTGTTACAAGTAATAATATACTTCTTTAATTCTCATTTGTTATAATTTTTCATTTAGTGACTGATGAATATTTTTATTTTCGCTCCTTATATTTATAATTAAATGTATTAAATTTAAAAATAGCTTTTTCTATGTGAAAGCAGTAATTTAATTATCTATGTGAATCTAATTTAATTATCTATGTGTGTGTTAATTATTTTTAATCTATGTGAAAGCAGTAATAAAATTAATCCAAGCATTTATGACTAGATCTTTCAAACATTAAAGAAAAAACGGCAAAGTATATAATTACACACTTCTTGGTATAAAATCACTCTCAAGAAAATGTTTTCCACAAACAACCATTCTGTCCGATACTTTTTTGCGAATTTTCAGAGCGTTAATCCATTGTCTCCTAAGCTTCCGCGTGGTCGCTTCGGATGAATTGTTTTGATTTCTTTTAATTGACGGAAATCTGTGAAAACTGGGTCGAGGAATATCTCTCCCTTTAGAATCACACCGAGGAACACAGCAATTAACTTTGTCGTTACCATAATATATTTTGGCAAAAAAAAAAAAAAAAAAAAATAATTACACACGTTTGAAATAAGCGCGTCTCAAAACAGTAATATGTAAGTATGTAAGCTGAGCTGAGCTGGCCAGGCAAGCCTGCCACATAGTAGTTCTAGTTAGGCCGCTAGATGGCGTATTCAAGTCCTGAGATCGCGAATAGTCAAATTACTCGATTGTAGGGTTGTATTACTCAAGGGGAGATCCCACCCCCCTGCCCCGTCCCGACCCCAATATAGGAAATTTGAAGTAAATTATGCGATTGATTCAAGAATTGTTCAAATTTTCCTTAGATTATTCAAAGGCACATCTAAATTACGCAAATATTTATAGAAATTTTAGTAAAATGTAATCCACTGGGAGACCTGAAAGGCCGACGACTTTAGAGCTGCAGTTTCTGATTAAAAGCTTGCTTGTCGGTTTCACATCGGCGAAATTGCTCGTCTAAATCAGCACTATGCAAGAATAAAAATTCATCTATTGCAGAAAATCAAAAGTGCTCTCGCCGATGTCTTAATTCGATGAGTCGGTGAGTTAACGATGAGTGGATGAACTCCCATGCAGAAAACGAGCAGTCATTGCTACTAGGGCCTCTGCCTCCCCCTACTCTACAAGCTACGCCACTGGCCCCCTTTTGTAGGGCCCGTATACAGGGTCTGATTGAAGAGTTGGGGACCCTGGACAAAAGCTTCATTGCCTCCCCCCCTTTTTTGCAAACTTTTTTCAAAGTTTCCAAATTTTAAACATTAAGAACCATTTGGGGGGGGCCCTCTTTTTATAGAGGCCCCGGGCACTTGCCCCGAATCCCCGCCCAGGAATCAGGCTCCGCCCATATATCTCTATCCCCTATAACGTATTAACTTCAAAGCTAACTCGTCTCTACTTTTGGTGACCTTTGTCTTAACAAATTACTGTGTCAAAATTATTCAACATTTCTATCCCAACGTTCTCAATATCAATAACAAAAGCGACATTTTTTACTCTAATTAACGTACACGGAAATAAAATGTATCAGGTTCGTATGTTAAATGTTCTGCATCACTATTGTGTATAGCAAATTTTCTCATAAAGTGTCTTTACACTTGAAACAGAAATTATGAAATTTAACAGGAGCGACTTTGTCTACTTTTTAATTCGTACATATTTTATTATCGCTCTAAAGAAAGAAAAATACTTTAAGTCAATCAAAACATCTTAAAGTGATAAACAGTAATGTCGTTTCACTATTATTGTCGTTTGTTTTTTAATGACTATTTTAATAGTCCTACTTCATCCGATTTAAAAAGAAAAATCCCGGCAAAAAAGAAAAAAAAACCCTAAGGGTCCCTCTCCAGGAAAGGAGCAGTTTCATTGGCCGATCCAAATGTGGATTTTGTACAAACACAGGCTAGTAAACCGTATTCCCTCCCTTTACCTTTCGTTCAATTGACAATTTCCCTACCGATTCTTTCGTTTTAAAACTACTTCCATTGCTGTGTGATTCACTTGATTCAGTCAGATAGATTCACTCTTTCTGTCTTTTTTCAAACATGGCTTTTCTTCAATTGACGATGACGAACTGACTGTTGAGCTGGTGAGAGGGAAAGAAAGAAACTAAAAAACCACAACCACGGCTAAACAAACGCGGTGCGGACCAGATGATCTTACAATGCAAAAATTAAAAAACTGAAATTAAGTATAATCTTTGAATTAGTATATCGATACAAATGTTTCCGCATTAAAACCCTTAGAATTATTTATCGTATTTACGATTGTTTTGTTGTACTTTATCAAATATGTGTGCATTTGTTCAGCTCTGATAATGATTCTTGTGTCAAACTCTAAAACAAAATTATCTAATCGTGCAATCTATACAAATTTAATATCTTGAAAACGCCTGTTGACTGCAAACAAACGGGGATGAATTGAAAGACATGTATTACAGGTATCGCGATGATTATGTCATTAAGCTAGGATTTATTAGTTTTGGTTAATTAGATTATTTTATGTTTTTAAAAAGTTAACTATCAATTTATAGTTATGCTTTTTAGCAATATAAAGGACATATTGTCATAGCTATAAATTAATATATTATCGCTTACTGTATTTTGATATTATACATCGATCTCATGATTAAATTTTGTCTACAGGTAGCTAATAGTCTTCCATACATTTGATTTCTGCACTTTATACTACTAAAAAGAAATAAAAATGGCTGAAACTACATTGGATGCTGGAGAAAGTTATTCTACATGGGTACTTACACATTTTTCTTTCAGTATTTTGAAAACTTTCATTTCTCAAAAATTTCCGAATTTCTGTCAAATACATTTTAAATGAACTAAAAAAATGTTTTATTAACAACTTTTTAAATTTATTTTATTGACATTTTTGACCCTGTTACTATGCTTTAAGTATTCTGTATGTTTAACCTGAGAAAATCTGATTTTGTTGTACTTCATGTGTAAACATAGTGTTTTCAGGTTCCCTAGATAAATCACTTTCTATTGGTTTCCCCTATGATTAGAGCCATGCACAGTCTTATGCACCATATTAATTACTGAGATCATGTATTGTTTCTTTATTTATCCAACTCATAGAAAAGCGTTTGGTTTACTAAGAAATAACAGAAATCTCACTTTCAATTCCTCAAGAATTCAAGGAAGCTCTCCGTATCACGCAAAGAAAAAAAAAAGTCCCTAAGAGTTTTTTTAATTAAAAAAGTAATTCAAGATGATTCTTCATAAGGTGCTACATACATACATTAAAAAAAAAAAAAAAAAAACTATTGTCAAACCTAAATATACAGGAGTTGATCCAGGAATTTTTTCTGGTAAAATCATACAAGACGGTGCGCACCTCATGTAAACATAGCGACATTCGCCAACCATCTTGCACGATCGGCAAAGTATCTATTTTAACACATTAAAATTGCGCATATATTCCACTAGCAAAAACATTAAAACAAAATACAACGTCCATATTTAACCTAAAGAACGTCTGCAAATTCAGTAACAGGCAATTTAAAATGAGCAACCAGTGGACCGTTTTTAACTAAAAAAACTTCAGTGGATTCAGCAACCTAGTCGTACAGCTATGTAAACTAGGCCACCAGTGGCCTGTTTTTAACTAAAAAACAACAGTGCATTAAGCAACCTAGTCGTACTGCTAATGTGAACTGGGCAAACACTGTCCCGTTTTCAACTCAAAAAAACATTGGTGGATTAAACAACCTAGTTGTACATTTCATATAAAATCAGTATGATTAGAATAGCACGTAAATAGCACTTACGAAAACATAAACACATCAAATATCAATTTAAAATTCACATTAAAAACCTTAAACATTGCAAAGATTCGTTAAAGAAGAGCACTTACCTTTATTTTTTTTTTAAATAACCACTCAGAAATGTCCCCAACACCCACCGGCTTATAACGTTACACCAGCATGCTTTCTTTTATTTAGCTTTATATTCACACCATATTTCTATCAAGCACACACAAATTCTTTTCATACATTAACATAACATATTTCATTCCCTTCCATCAATAACATGAAACAATATCAAATATCAACCCAAACTGACGATAGACATATTCTTTATGATTGCCAGTCACAACTACCACCGGCAGGTAACTTCACTTTGGCGGTGCATCGCCCACCCTGGCGTCAGATTGTTCACCAATGGATCGTAAACAAAAACATATACAACAACCATTATATATAATAGTTAGAAATAAATGGTCTTTTCATAGAAGTTTATTTTTTTTTGTTTTCGAAAGATCATCTACTTCTGGTTTGTAATTTCTGGTGATAGGCTTGATGTTAATTTTTCCTCCATTAAAGGACCGCCATTCAACCTTTCCCTCCCAAAAGACCATTTTTCGTCTTTTCAAGTGAAGATTAAGATTTGTTCACTGTTGGAAATTTCAAAATTACTCTTTTCTTTGAAAGGATAAATGGCACATAAAGGGCTAATGTACCCTTTTTTGGAATTCTCTGTTTTTTCACAAGGAAAGGAAAGGAGGTGCCCAGATTCCAGTTTCATCTTTAACAATTTCGTGTCAATTGCCTAGTGATAGAAAATCTTTCTTTAAAGTTATATAGACATTCAATATGCAAGTCATACAGTACAGGTATAGATTCATTTAATAATAGTTCTATGTAGTATACTATTGCATAAAAGTTCGTTTTTGAGATTACTTCTATTCAAAGACCACCTCTCTGAAATGCCAATTTTCTATGGTACAGAGAGTGTCTCCTTAGGGAGGCTTTACTGTATTTGCACAAGTTAAACAGAGAAGGAAAATTAGTAGAACATCAATAAGAATATTAATTTCAGCACTAAATTCTGTGTTATGGAGCAGAGACATAATTAAAACAAAGAAAATTATTTACAAAAAGGGCATTGTAAGTACTTTATTCGCTTACCTCGTTTACATTCATCCTACTTTCGCAGCAATGAGCAGGAGAAATGTAAATAACAAGAATGTAAACACACATATTGCATCACTCTCGGTCTTGTCCATGTCCACTGCCCAAGCTCCCTCCAAAAGGGATTTTCGAGGGCAGAAGTGATAGTGCGAGGAGAAGTAAGTGCTTACATTCAGCACCTTTGAACTTTTGTCGCAAAAGAGAGCGTTTGGCTCTTTATTCCTCTTTTAATTCATTCGCGAGATTGACAATCATTTCGCGAGAAGCGTGAGAAGGATTCCCATAGAAGTGACATTTTCTTCTCCATTTCTTCCTTCATTTCTTTCCAATGTTGTTGATTTTGCTCAATTTCGAATTCTAAATTTTCCTCTGTTTTCTCAATTTTCTCCTCTTGTCCGGATTTCATCTGCTCATGTGGGGCTTTTAACTCGTCCAATCCGGTTTTCATCTCGTCAAGTCCGGCTTCAATTTTCCTTTCCGGATCAACTTTCATCTGTTGCAGTCCGGTTTCTAATTTCTTCTCTAAATCGACTTGTCTGGCTTCAATTTTGTCGTAGGTGGCTTTTATTTCTTCTTTTCCGTCTCCTATATCTTCTCGTGCAGTTTTCAACTCTGTTTTCATCTCTTCATGTCCGGATTTTATCTCCTTCAGCATATCCATGAGCTTTTGTTGAAATTGTTCTTTCATTTCTCTGGTCCACACCATTCACTGGAAAATAAAGTCTTTCTTTAGGATACCGATTCTGACACCAAATTTTGCAGAAAACTCTCCTTGTTTCCTGGGTTCGTCGTTCTAAAGTCCAGTTGGTGTAGAAAGTTCTAGTAAGGAGTCCACTTGTCGGGATGGAACATGAACTTTATTGCTTCTAGAGCAGTCAGCTGTACAAAATTCATAAACACAATCAGACAGTAATGCGCCTTTATCAGTTAGCTTAGTACGGAAGCTTTCACAAATGCTGTATTTCTCACATAAAATAAAACACATTCACAGGCAAAAATTCAGTGGAAATATACGAAGGATATCACTAACAGTCCCTCAAGACTCAGAAATGAAGAATTTACGCACAGCACTTAAAAGCAAAGCTTCATAAATAAGCGAAAACACAGCTTCTATAGCGTCAATACACAGCCTTAATCTTCACGGACATCTGCTCTTGGCGGAGGCAGAAGCAAGACGGACTGAACTGGGCAACCAGCTGTGCTTTTATAGAGGACGCAGAAGCTATTATAAATTTCCCGAAGGTACCCCTTAAAGCGTGAATTTTGATTGTCATAGGAATACAGCTGAATCATTAGTCTATTATGTGATTTTAATGCAGAAAAACCAACTTTACAAGCCCTATTGGGAAAATCGCGCCAAATGACCAAAATGTGGCTAAGCTTGGCGACTTTGGACGAAATATCGCCAAATTTGGTGCCAAAAATAAGTCTCCAAAAGTGAAGTTAGCGAAGACCTAGGACCAATATTTCTCAAAATTTCTGGAAAATGCTATACAAACCAATAAGAAAAACCAAAACTCTGTATCTCATGTTCTAGTTGACTAATTTTGATGCAACAAAAAGCAAAATTTGACTATTTGACGCGTAGAATACGAATTTCAAACTATTTTAATCCTCTGAACAGCGGGCCGCATCAAAAATTCGTAACGATATAGAATTTCATGGTGATCATTTGAACGGGGAAGATGATGATTCAGCACAGCACTATCTACTATCAAAATTATTGCAAAATGGACAGCATCAAAATATTCTCACGCTCAAATATCTATCAGTACCAATTTTCATAGCAAACAACTGTCAAGATACGCTGCAGCGCCATCTGATGGCAAACTAAAGGAATAATACGCTATAGCGGTATCAAAGGACGAGTTATAGCATGTGGATAACACGAAAATATTCTCAGTGTTCAATATGTATGAATACAAATTTTCGGAGCGGTCAGTCGAATGATCAAGAAGTTGATTGCTTCAATGATATCTAGTGGCGAGTTAAAGTAAGAATGCGCTGCAGTGTGATCTAATGATGAGCTACAGCAAAATGAATAGTAAAAAAATATTCTCTCTGATGAAGTGTGAAACTATGCTGTTTCTTAAAGTTAATCGGTAAAACGGTTTTGAATTTGGTGCGCTACATGGGCATCTAGCAGGAAGTCATAACAAAATGGATAGCGTAAAAGTATTCTCCGTGCTCAAATATCTGTGCATACATATTATGAACGGTATTTTCAATGCAAGCAGTTAGATGGTACAGAAGGTGCGTTATAGCAAAACAGATGAGGCGAATATATTCTTTGCCTTCAAGCATCTATGTATACGAATTTCCATGGCAATTGATTAGTTGAACGGTTCGGAAGTTATTGGTTGGAAGTGACATTTAGCAGCAAGTTATAGCAAAACGGATAGCGTAAAAGTATTCTCCGTGCTCAAATATCTGTGCGTACATATTTTCATGGGACATATTATGAACGGTATTTTCAATGCAAGCGGTTAGACGGTACAGAAGGTGCATTTAGAAAACGGATG
The DNA here is from genome assembly GCA_038373885.1 of Cheiracanthium punctorium. NCBI lineage: Eukaryota > Metazoa > Arthropoda > Arachnida > Araneae > Cheiracanthiidae > Cheiracanthium > Cheiracanthium punctorium. The sequence goes on from JAWZYV010018125.1 coordinate 24,135, forward strand.
CAACGAATATATTCTTCGCCTTCAAACATCTATGTATATGAATTTCCATGGCAATTGATTAGTTGAACGGTCCGGAAGTTATTGGTTGGAAGTGACATTTAGCAGCAAGTTATAGCAAAACGGATAGCGTAAAAGTATTCTCCTTGCTCAAATATCTGTGCGTACATATTTTCATGGGACATATTATGAACGGTATTTTCAATGCAAGCAGTTAGACGGTACAGAAGGTGCATTTAGCAAAACGGATGCAGCGAATATATTCTTCGCCTTCAAACATCTATGTATACGAATTTCCATGGCAATTAGTTGAACTGTCCGGAAGTTATTGGTTGGAAGCAGGGGCGTAGCCAAAGGGGTCATACCCCCCCCCCCCCATGAGGAATTTTTTACCATACAAAATGCATATTCATCACTCCCTTATCACACATGTATGCATATATGTGAGTTGCAGTAGTCGTAACCCCTCTCAAACAAACAAAAATAAAACATGACCATTTATATGTAAACAAAGCACCGGATACGGAATATAGTCCTTTTTCCAGGGTACATTTTTGTCAAAATGGCTTATTTTAGACTTAAATTTGTGAATTTCAACACATTATTTTTTTTTATTTTGTGAAGGGGCTGCAAAACAGACCCAATTTTCATCTCCATCAACTACTGTATAAAATCACCCTTCATAAAAGGTCACTTTTTTCTGAAGTCCCAGCTCATTGAAGAGGAATTCTATGTTATATTAATTATGTGAAATATGGTCACTGTTTTTAAGTGATTTCAGTCATTTTCTTTCTTTCCCAAATTCAATTTCCAAAATTGTTTGGGAAAATTTTAATTCCAATACAGTAGAAATTAATGATAACGACAGTGATACAGAAAGGGAATTGGTGACACAAGGAAAATCGCTCAAAGCAGAGGGCCTGAGGGAGCTGAAGAATATTTTCAGAAACTACAAAACTTTGTTCAAAAATGTACATTGTTAAAACATTGTACCAAAAGTGAAACCAAAATGTGACAGCCCTGTATTAAGGATTGTTTTAAGAAAAATCAGTTGTACATCAATAATGTTTCTTGTGCATTTGTAGTATACAATAGAAATTTAATTTTTTAAAAGTAATTTTTTTCTAATTCCAGTAGTTTTTATTGGTTCAACTCAATTAAAAAATTTGACTAATAAATTGAAAATTGTGTACGTATTATAAGCTATACAAATAATTATGCTGTATTTATATTGTTGCGGAACTACTCTGTTACTCCTGGGGTTCGTCGTTCTAAAGTTAGTTCGTAGTTGGTGTAAAAAGTTCAAGTAAAAAAAGTCACTTGTCAGGATGGAACACAAACTTTATTGCTTTTAGAACTTCGTAGAACAATCAGCTGTACACAATTCACAAGCACAATCTAGCAATAACGTGCTTTTAACAATCCGCTTAGATCAGAAGCTCTCACAAATGCTGTATTTCTCATACAAATATAAGTCACTTTCACAGGCAAAAATTCAGCGGAAATATTCAAGGGATATCGTACACAATCCCTTAAGACACAGCAATGAAGAATTTACACACAGCACTTTAAAAACAGCTTCATAGAGCAAGCTAAAACGCAGCTTCTGTAGCAAACATACTCTCGCTGAGCTCTTTACACATTGAGCATTCAACTCGCACTGAACTTTCGGGGCAGCACGAGTTTTTCTATATATAGCCGAGGCAGAAGCTGCGAGCAGCTTCCAGAAGTCTATTTCTCGAGGATTCTAGAAATCCCATATATTTGAATGGGAAACCAAAACCTCCGTATCTCCTGTTCTAATTGGCCGATTTTGAAGCAACAAAAATCAAAATTTATCTATTTGAAGCATAGAATACGAATTTTAAACCATTTTAAGCCCCAGAGCAGCGTGTTGCCCCAAAAATTTTTAATAATATAATGCTTATTTATTGACAAACGTGAACGAACTGGTTATAAGTTCACTTTTGCAACGTCCCGAGGAGTGACCTTGGTTTGAAGTCTGACTGTAAATAAATAATCATTTTTTTAAAATGGAATTTCCTGAAAATATTTTTAAACATGAAATTCCCAAGCAAAATTTTTCAGTGACACATTTTGCAGCCTTCATGACCCTTGCTAAGACTTTGCTTACACATACAAACTTATATACATACAAACTTATATAAGATAATATTGTAATGCAGCTGCAAAATGATGATCTAATAACTATGTCAGCCTGACTTGCGATTAAAGAGAACTTAAAAAGCCTTTAAAAACAAACTTTAATTTTTTAAAAAGGAATTTTTGTGAAAGAAAACGTTTTATTTCTATTTTGAAAGTGCACAGAATACAGAATACAATAGAATAAAATTTTGTTTTTATTTGTAAGTTTTAAAATCTTGTCACATGATGCATGGTCACAGTCATTCTGCACTTTAAAATATTGCTGATATCATAAATATCAGCTATATTTTAAACCAGGGATGCAAATAGGATCCAAATATTTAGTCACACCGACAAAAATTTGGTGGCACCAAACTTTTATTATCTTTCGAAATAACGAAAATAAATGTAAATTTTAGTCGCATGCATTGACTTTTTGGTCGCATCATGCAACGTGCTACATGTTATTTGCATACCTGTTTTAAACTGTATTTGGAATAGAATAGAAATATCTAGGTGACACATTTAAAGTTTTGTGTACTTTTTAGCTATCATGACTGTTGTAAAAATAAATACCAGGGACATAATTGCATAAAATGTTACCCTCCCTGAGTTACTGATTTCAAATTCATTATATCAAAATGATACCAAACTTACTTATGATTATAATTTAAAGTAAACAACTAATTTCTTATTGTAGTTATCATAAATGCTACTGTAGTAACAGAATCCATCACACTTACTTAAGCTGCCCAATTCCACTTTCAGTTGGAAAATAATAATAATTATAATTTTTATAGTTAAAGGAAATTAAAATACGTATTATAAAATAAATAGAACATTAATTTACTATCTTTTTAAAAATTCTCAGATGTTTAATGCTATGTCCCATGAGTGGCCTCATGAGGCTTAAGACAGTGTTTTCACTAGAGCGCGAGAATCTCACATTCTTTTTCTTTTTCTCGCATTAAAAAATTATTACTGCGAGAAATTCGCGCACCCTACAAATCAGTTTCTCAAATATATATATATATATATATATATATATATAATAATAATAATGAAGAACACAGAGTGTAAAAGTGGATTCTCAAGAACTATAAAGTCTATGAAAGAAAAAAAAGAAGGGGCCCGGGGGTTCTGATCCTGGGGGATCTTAAACTGGGTCATTTTTATTGCATGTAACTGCGCTTGATTTAGACTTGGAGGTCCAGTTACACTCAATAAAAATAACTAAAAATCATAAATACCTTAATTTTGGGTATTTACCCAACACAGGAATAAATACCCTACCCACTGGATATTTATCCAACCCAAATCTATTAGTGAAAAATTCTCACCCATTTTATAAAAATCTCACTCAGTTTGCAGGAAAGGGTGAGAAATTCTCACCCATTTTTTTTCTTCAATGAAAACCCTGCTTAAGAGGTGTAATAAGCAGAGAGTACAGCTTTTTATTTTTATAGCTTAAATATTTCTTTCCTCTATCATTATTGATTTATAAAAAGAATAATAAAGTTTGAATTATAAATAAAAAAATAATAAAGTTTGTATTATGCAATTTAAAGATTTTATTTTAAGCTGATTATAAAATTACTGTGAAGAAAATAAAAACAAGCTTATGTTTATTCATAAATGTTATAGATGGGTCTCCTGTATGTCTTCAATTTAATTGTGGGAACAGGAGCTCTTGCTATGCCAGCACCTATAGCTGAAGCTGGATGGTTATTGAGTCTGTTAGTTCTAATTGTTTTAGCCTCTATGAGGTATGTATCTTTTCCTAAAAATAATGCTAACTTAAAACCCTTCTCCACAGCTGGATGTAATATTGAATTTTTTATTATTAACTGCATATTCAATAATATTTTCTCTTTTGTGTCATTAGCTTTGTCACAGTCACATTTGTTACTGAATCAATGGCTGCTGCCAATGCTCTTGTTCATAGTCGCACAGTTAGGCATTTAAAAAAAGTCATGAAGACAGAGGAAGTTAATGAAGACAGCAGTCAACAGCTAGTTGTAAGTCATATCAGAATCTTTATAATTAAATAAGATTTAATTGTATATTATGAAGTTAAAAAAAGTATGAATTCTATTTGTTTTAAGCACCTAGAGATTCAAAACAACAATTAGTATTTTAGAAGAAATGTTTATCTATTTGTCATTCTATCCATGACACTTGTTTGTTTATGAATCCCACGAAAACAACTTTAATTAATGAAATGTGATGTTTACATGATAGGTGGTCACTTTGCAGGGTTGAGCAATTTGCTAGCCCTGCTGTAGCCAAAAAGGTTTAAAAAAAGGGCAAAAATATAAAGAATTGAACTACTCATATCTAGCATGTTGTGATAATTAAACATCACTTATAATAATATTATATGTCATGTGTCTATATATTCCTTGGTTCCTTATTATTGAATATTTCAGTTTAATTAGAATATTTTAGCTATTTAAACTATTTTGGTATACTTTAAAAACTCAAGCACATTTTTTTACATCTTGACTTATTCTTTTATCATAAGATACTTCAGTTACACAGGGTGTCGACAGATCAGGGAAATCATGGAAAAATCAGGATATTTTATCGATCTGGAAAAATCATGGAAATATCAGGGAATTTTGCAAAAATATTTAAAAATCTGGGAAATTTCATTTTTGCCTAGTGAACTAGATCATTTTTAACTGTCAATCTGATGCGCAGCTCCGTTCTGGATCACACGATACACAACTGATGCACAGATACAGACATTTTACGAATCCGAAACCAGAATACAGATCATACGAGAACATAGAAATATGAATCAGAGACTCAAGTGATGTAGGCACTATCACTATACGAATCCGAAAAGCTGCATGTATTCGGACTCGTTCTAAGATGCGGATCATACAAGAAACTGGATATATGATTCATATCGGCATGGGAATCAATTTCGCATGTAAATTGCTTCCTGAATAAAGTCATGGGTAAAATGAATGGTAAAAGATGATTTAGTCTTCTACTGCGCCATTGTGTTTTTTAAAGTGATGGGACATTTGAGTGATGCCTGCTAAGCTCCCCCGCAAGACGATTTTTTTTTATAGATAGTGCTCATTTTTAAGCCTTTTTACATATTTTTAAAAATTTCAAGCAATACATTGATTGAAATAAAATAAGTTGACTAGGTGGCCAGTTTATTTTGATCAGTCATCCTTACGCTTAAAATTGAACACTATCTTTATAAAACGAGGAAACTTTCTGCTACATATTGTCTTTTAGTGTTCAACTAAATTTTATGTTTGGATTTATGAAACTGAACTACAATTTTATTAATATTGCCGATTATTAAATTGCCGATCGCAGCATTTTTGTGGTTTTCTATTATTTATTTCCCTATATGAAGCATTCACCTGTTGGTGCATGATACACAATGGTGATTTACGTGAAAGATTATGGTATGTTATGTATATAATTAGTTCTGGAAATTTGATAAAGATAGTCAGGGAAATCAGGGAACTTTTTTTCTCAATTTCTGTAGCCACCCTGTTACATTCAGAAAGTATTCTTCTTTTTTTTTTTTTTTTTGGTAAGTGTATAATAGTCTTCAGTTATTGTCATCATTTTAATAATGTGTAGTGTATTTTTAAATAATAAATAGATATATTATTACTTTGATTTAATGAAGGGGGGGGGAATACACTCATTTAAAGATCGTATATACTTTACAGAGAACAGTTTTCTGTGTTGTGACTGTTTGAAGATAAATATTGTTTAAAAAGTTAGTAAAACTTGAACTGAGAAAAAGAAATCATAGAATAATTTCTTATTCATTTAATTTTACTGTCTACTGTTTAAACTACCTCTATTCAAATTCACCAACCCAGGTTTAAGAATTAAATTAAAATAAACTTGTTAGTGTATGAAGTGTGTGATTGTTTAAATGGGTGAAAAGGTTGTGTATCTAATTTTTGACCTAGTTGATTAATATTTTAATTATTGCTATGGACCAAGCCTCCTAGACTTGCTATGCTCGCTTTTTGTACAAGGCATTCAGTCCCTAATAAATCTTACTCTTAAAAAGGGATAATCTTTACAGTCAAAACACGAAGATTGCATCAGATAGAATGTTACCAAGCTACACATTGCTTGCTTCTTCATGCTCCTTGACACATAAAAATTTAAACTTTTATTAATATTTTTAAATGTGTAAAACTTATGGAACACCTTATGTGTTTGCCACCCACAATGGTTTTTCGTAATCTGGCGACTTATGCATGTCTATAGTTAATCATAATTTCTAATTTTGTAAAAAAAAAAAAAAAAAGTTTCATATGTTTTTCTTGCTAAAAACTATAGAACAGCTATCTTTACACTAATGTTGATTTACACAATAACATAATTGATAGTTATTTCTTATTTAAAGTTGCCATAAAACCAGTTCTCCGTATATTTTAATCTTTTCCAAATTGATATTTAGCACTGTGTGCCTATGTTAAAAAGAAATTCAAAATACTCTCTATCCAGAAATATAAGTTTAGAATATCAGCTTATGCTGCATGTTTGAAAGTGTTGATTAACTTAGTTTTAAATATAGTACCTTCTAAAGTAGGGTAGGGAATATAATATAAGGTCAGATAAGTATAATATAAGAAGACTTTGTTTTTGGTTATGATCAGTGACAAAATTGGCTGGGTAAAGTAATTGCCCACTTACCTCTTCATACTGGTGTTTCTATTGTTGGCATCGGGGACTTCCATTTTTAAAAGCTAATTACAGCTACTACGAAATTTTTGAAATTAAGAAAGTTATTTTTTTAACATACTCTATGGAATTCGTTCTTCTCTTCTACTATTAGTTTTCAGGGGGAAAATATTAATAGAAGTCAAATTTTTACAAAATCATGTAACTTCCATAAAACATAGTCAAAATTTCAGCCATTCATATTAAAAGGGATCAGAAATATGAGAATAAATATTTGCTGACTTAAACCACTTTTCAGTGGCTTTCAAAGAGAGAAATCACACTTGGAAGATTGTGTTTCAGGGGCTGTACTCAAAATATGAAAGAAAACAATGATTGCATAATTACACAGTATTTTTGCTATTATTGGTATTATACAGGGTGCCCCAAAAAGGTGGTAGTGGGCTTTTACTTCTTTATCTATTAGAGATAAGTGGGCAGTGTTAATGGAAAAAAAATGTTCAAAATAAGACTCCGTTAAGAAAAAATTCCTATCATTAATGCTCAAAAAGTTGCACGTTTTAAATTTGTATATGGCCCCATACAAAACAATTCCTAATTAGTAAAATGTGCCCCATAAACTAATGAGGTGGTGACATACAAAACTTGAGAATTATACCTTGAAAAGTGTAAGACATATGAAGTTAAATATAACGCTGACTTTATGCTTCCATGGCTCTCGAATGGGAAACATTAAGTCGAATGATTGCATTTCAAGGGTCGTCTAGAAATAATGAAAGAAAATCTTTTTTTCCACTCTAGCAATAAGCGTTTGCATTCAAATTCATATATAGTTCCTGATCATCTTTGTTTAAAGGGAATATTTTTGTACAGGGTCATATGCAAAAAGAAGTGTAACTGTTTGGAAATTAAGACTCTATTAAGAAAAAATTCCTGTCGTTATTTCCAACCTTATTTTGAACATTTTTGAAAATTTACACTGCTCACTTACCTCTAATAGATGAAGAATTAAAGCCCATTACCACTTTTTTTTGGAACACCCTATACAGCCTCTTACTAACTTTGAGTCTTTTCATAATAATTGTCTAAAGTTTTGTACATCATCTGATTAATTTATGGGCCACATTTCACCAGAAATTTTTTTTTTTTTTGAACAATGCTCATATGAAAATTTAAATTTTGTATTTCAGATTTAATCTCCTGAAAATTTTGATGGATACAATGAAATTCTTTACTTTTTTAAAATTTAATTTTTTATTTTATTGTACATGTCTTTTATTTAAGGAACTAGCAGCATGGCCCGGCATTGCCCGTGCAATGAATGAGAAATGCCATTTACCTTAAATATAGATTGTTAAGGGAAGGAATGTGAATCCTCCTGCTGGAAAGATAAAAAAAAGGACACGGGATTTCTTGCTGCAACCAAAAAGAAAAAAAATGAACACGGCACCTAATAGAATACAGAGGTTGCCAGGAATTGGACTTGGCTAGGCTGGAATGTGAATCCTCCCGCTGCAATGATAAAAAAAAGGACATGGGACTTCCCGCTGCAATGATTAAAAAAAAAGGACATGGGTCTTCCTGCTGCAAAATAGAAAAAAAAAAGAACAAAGCACCCGATGGCGTAGAGGCTACCGGGAACTGGATGTGGCTAGATTTCTCCTCTTCTACCTGTCTGTGTTCTAACAGTCATTTATTGCTAATACCTACGCAACTCATAAAAAAAGTAGAGCCCAATTGTCAGTATGAAATTGTAAAAGGAAAGAATGTGAATCCTCCTGCTGCAGTGATAAAAAAGAGACATGGGACTTCCCACTGCAACGAAAAAGAAATGAACATGGCATCTGTTGGCGTACAGAGGTTACCGGTAATTGGACGTGGGTAGGCTGGAATGAGAATCCTCCCGCTGCAGTGATAAAAAAAGACATGGGATTTCCCGCTGCAAAGAGAAAAAAAAATGAACACAGGGCTTGCCAACGGTCCGAGTTACCGAGAATTTGACGCGGCTAGGCTTCTTCCATTCTACCTATCTGAGTTCTAATATGTAGTCTTTTATCACTAATGCATACGCACCAACGTAAAAAAAAATAACAGTTTCCAGTCATCAATATAATAACCAGTCTGCCTGAATTTCGCGTAGTGGCGACGCGAAAGGGAGGGTGTTGGGTTAGTGTGATAAAAATCAGTTTCTAATAAAATTGTTCTAAAGATTAAAACATAAATACATAAATAAATTTTAAAAAAAGTAAATGGTTGCCTGCCCAGTGTTTTTCCCAGGCTTTGTGTCACCCAACAAATAAAGGCCAGCTGAGGCTTACTTTGTTTTTTTTGAAAACTTTGTAATATCCAAAGTTTTTATTTTATTTAAGTGAAAAAAAAAAGCAGAGCTATCTAAAAGTAGTAAAGTTTCTTAAAATTTAAATGTACCTTTAGCTTTGGTGTAAACATCATAAATTAAATCTACCTCTTAAACTAGATTTTTCCTTCTTAAACATAAGGTAGAGTTGAGTTGTTTCATAGTTCAGCTTCTGAATAAATACCAGAGATTGACAGGCAAATTGCATAAACCTATAGGCAAACTTCTAACCTTGATTCTAGACTTGAAAATTAAATAACTACAGGTAAATTTCTGACCTTTAATTGTGCAAACCTATAGATAATTTTCTGACCTTATTTTATTTTGCTTTAAGACTATAAGCTATAATTCCTGGTAATGCTTTTCATTCATGTTCTTAGTGTCAGGTAAATTTCAGACCTTGTTTTCTTTATGCAAATTATTTTGAGTAGCTCTGCATGCATAATTTGCAGTAACTGTTAAATTAACCTTTTCTGTTTAATATATAATAGAATGGTTTCAGTGTGCTGATATATAGATATGTGCTTCATAGATGGAAGGCTGTCTTCCACCCTTTGTTAGATGTTTGCTGCTGTTGTTATCAGAATTGTTACTAATGGTTTATGGAAGACAGTCATTTTATTATACATTTTTTTTAGTTTTTAATCCATTTAACCAATTGTTCATAAAGACGATGTGTTTATACTAATAAAGAAAAGTTAGTTGCATTTTTGAAGTCCTTTATTGAGCAGCAAAAGTTAAACATTATGCACATCTTCTGACAGAGGGTTGGTCGATTAGATTAGCGCGGTCGCCGTCCCATCTCTCTCTCTCAATCTCCACTAAGGCGACCATATTTCTATAAGAGTATTTTGGGGACAAATCAAGTGGCTAATTTTGTGATAATTTTTCATGAAACTTTGTACACCCTCTAAAAAAAGTATTCCAGTGCAAGAAAAATTTCGTACGTAAATTTCATATTTAAAACATGATTCTTCATGAAAAGTGATTAATCAATAACAAAACTGAAATAGGAAATTTGGCTCATAGTCGAATACTTTATTGAATGTCTGTACACGCTATACACACACACATTGATAAAAAGAAATTGCAGAAGGTTGGAATTTCAAGACTCCTGGGGGGAATATGTACCTCTTTAGTTTTATTTAAAAAAAAAATAAATGATTTATCTCGAGGGGGGGGGGGAAATCTAAAAATTTGTTAGTTTTTAGTTTTATTTTTAAAAAATTAAATGATTTATCTCGGGGGGGGGGGGGGGGATGTAAAAATTCGTATTTCCCAATTCAGCGCTCTCCTCTCTCTTCACTCCACTCCCCTTCCCCACCCCACCCCCCTGTCTCTCCTTTGCTCGCCTGTCGTCAGAAGAACGACCTTGAAAATGAACAACCGAGTAGGGAAAGTTAGGTACCTTCGCTCCGTTACTTGCATTCTGGAGAACATTTTAATATTTGACTTTTCAGAAAAAAAATCATATAAAAAAATCTAACAAACATTTCCACACGGTTCAAAGTTTAAAAGAGGGAGAAATACATGTTCAATCAGCGGTAAAAAGATGGAAAATTTTTGCCCATTACGTTTTTCGATGCGACAGTTTAAAAATAGCATATTTTTAAAAGCAGTACATTTTCTTCGAAACAGTATCTCCTTAAAAAAATTCCCAAAAATCGGCAAATGTAACTACGATTTTGTAACAAATTGTATTTGAAAAAGAAAACTCTGTAGTTTCCGATGATATAAAAAAAAATAGTATTCGGACAGAAATTTAGCTCGCGATAACGTAAAATGCGAGAAAAAGGGCCAAAAACCTTACAAAACATAAAATAACTCAAAAACTATTAATCCGATTAATTTCATTTTTACGGCATTAGCTTTCTCTTGTCCTATTTAGTCAGCGTGCCAAATTTGGTCCAGATCCGTCGAAATGTCTGGACGTGTATAGCGAACAAACAAACAAACAAACTCTTCTCTTTTATATATATAGATAAAAGCCTAGGTCAGTGTTTTTGGGACACCCTGTTTATGAAATATTTTATACAATTAATTTATTTCCACATAAAATATTTAGAAATAAGAAATTTTAGTGTTCACAGACTTATACAATAAAGAATTTTTATAATCATTTCTTTCAGGAACGTTTTCTAACTGATGAAGTTATAGCAAATTCACTTGAAAATGAAAAGGTACCCTTGCTTTTAAGTAGTAAGTTTTTTATTTGTTTTTATCACTCTTTCTGTAATAATAATTATTTTAACCGTATTACAATTAATTAACTACATATGACAGTTAAAGAAGCACAGCCTCCTTTTTCAAATGTATGTTGTATCCCCCAAAGCAGAATGTTTTGCAATGTTCTGCAACGCTCTCTCAACTAGCCAAAAATGTTCTGCAGGAAATATACCTTAATATACAGAGGGCTATTATGTTAGGATATTAGTAAGCGTAACCTATATCTAAAATATTAAATGAAATTAGAGAAACTTTGTGCAATTATCAAAGTAACAAGGAAATGAAACATTAACCGAACAGATATATATATATGTAGAGAAAATATTTCGAACTAAAGCTTAAAATTCCCGGTCGCCAGTCGCCGATTAAACTTAAAAAACTGGCGATTTACGACTTTCTGACTACCGACCAGACGAATTCTATCGTTTGTTAACTCAGGTTTCGCACTAGACTGAGGGATTGCGCGATTCTTGCAATGCCACACAGAATCCCCCTCAAAACAAACAATCAACAACAAACAGTAGCGGGCTTTTCCTGTGTGCTGGGTTGTTCAATTTTAATGAAGCAGCTAAATATTTAATGGGATAAAGAATCAAATATCATTAAATTCTATTGTTATCAAAATCATTTGTGTATTATATTGCTAATTTTGATATTTATAGTCTGCTGAGCTCATTCTAGGCGAGGTCAGTGGTGCACCGCGCCCTGATGCCCTTTAAAAAAAAAATTCGTTAGCACCCCGATGATGAAAAAACTAGACACCCTCTTTTGCCAGCGAAGTTCTATTTAATCTCTAAGAAAGTTTCTTTAGCCCTTTTATTTGTTTAACTGTTATTTGTTTGCTTACACCTAATGTGTTAATGATACTTGTCAAATGAAAAGGAGGAATTTGCACAACTGCTATGGTAATAGAACTCTCCCGCCCTCTTTCTCCCTCCCGGAAGCACTCGGGAGGCCCAGTCCGGGTAGTAGCGGACCTTGATGAGAAGGGGGATGGAAATCAACTGTGTAAAAACTAATTCATCTATAATTTTTTTAATTAATGGACCGATTTGTTTGAAAATTTGGGGATCACTTTTAAAGGCAAAAATTGATTTAGAGTCTAAATTTTAGAAAGACATCTTAATTTGTTCAAAAGTTAGAAATTTATTGTCAAAACATAATTTCTTTCCCCTTTCTTACTTTGTGGCTTGGAGTTACAGAATGCTTTGTGTTTTTCTTTGTGAGCTAGACGGGGAGGCAAATGTTCTTATCTCCTTTCCGGCTATTTCAATATTACCACTTAAATAGATAACCAGCTGATTGTTAATATCAACGGAATATTTATTATGGCTGCATGATAATCCTGAAAAATTTTTTAGCTATTGTTGTCCATTAAAAAAAAATTAATTAAGAACTGGAATTTGTAGTGGAATAAATATTGAATAACTGGAATAGATATTTATACCATTATAGGGTTATTTTAAACAGAACAGTTATTAATATTTTTATGCATTAACTATAATATTTTAATTGTTTGAACTTTGCAAAATAGAGAATGAAAATAAAAGTAAAATAATTTTCTGAATAAAAAGACTTTTGTTCCTTAAGACTTCTGGGTATTTCATATTTAAAATATTTTCTCTTCCTTTATAATCTTACCCCCCCCCCCTCCCTACAACCAAATGCTCAGAAGTCTGGTGCACTTAAGTACACAAGCAGTGTAACAGACCCTGTGTCTCCTTGTCATGAAGTATGCAAAAGTGCTAGTGCAAATATAATGAGACGTTTCTTTGGTGAAGATGGGCCTGGAAAGTTGATATGTGTTTGCACTGCTGACATTTTATATACAGCTTTCTTTCCATCTTTTTCTGGGGAGTTAAATGAGTATGGAGAAAAAGAACTTGCAGAATTCTGTACAGTTTTTAATAAAATATATTGAATTTTTCGATTTTTCAGAAGATATAATCAGGCCAATAATTTAAATTTATCATACGCTATCGATGTTAATTTTTATATAAGTAAGGCTAAATATTCTTAATTGCAACAAAAACCATAAAATATTCAAATGTTGCATTCGCAAAATGTCGCAATTCTCAAGATTTTCAGACCGATGTTTCGAAACCATGTAAATTTTCGGACCCGTTTATAGTACTTTTGCATTTCTAAATGCATCCATAATTACTTAAAGCATAGTATTATCTATAATAATTATGAATAAACTGTAATAGGAAGACCAGTTTAACAAAACAATCGTTCACAGCATAAACTTGCAAGAGCGCGAAACATCCGGAGCATCGTTACTGCTTTTGCTACGGCGGTAAAATCTGAAATTATGAATATTTATTAAATAATTTGAAACCATGTAGTTACTAAACATAACTTCTGACATTGCAGTATCAAGATCGACAGGCGGAATTGCTTAATCTCCCTTTCCCTTTCTAAGTATGCACGCATATTTGTTTGAAAATCCTGATCGCGTTTTCTTGTTGTGTCAGCAGAAAACAAACATCGGAGAGGCACCTTTAAGGTCAGCTCATAGCTCACGAAAGATGAAATAAAAAAGCTATTTAATAAACATCATATTCAGAAAGGGTAAATTATTTGCAAAAATGCATTTTAACGGGTTGCATGTATGAAGGTCTAATTTTACTAGTTGTAATTTTGAAGTGGCCATTTTAATCGATTGTATTTTTGTAAAGGAGCCGTTTAAATCCAATTTTTTTAAAGGGGTCGCACATAACAATTCTCAGTTTTATATGTTCCTATAATTTTTAAAAATTATAGTAGTATTACACTCAAAGCAAGAAACTTAGAAATCTGTGAATTCTGAATGCAATAATGTTATATTTTATAGAGAAATAAGAAATAACTCATGCTAAAATGTTAAAAAGAGTGATTTTTTGCAAGAAATTATCTTTGTGTCAAGTCAATAGGAATTCTAGAGTTTGATGATATAGTAGGTATTTAACTTTTGTGTTTCTGGTCAATATAACAAGCTCCCTAAAGGATGTTAATACTTGCCTAATAAAGTAAAAATAATCTCGAGCAGACATATGGTCTCGAGCAGACATATTTACCGGGGGAAAAAACGTAGCTAGAAAATGAATGTGAATGATATTGCAAGTGATAAGCGCTGTCCGTTCTGCACATGTGGGGTCCAAAAAGGTGGCGCTCTTCCAGAAGGAGATGATCAGGCGCCTTTTGGGTGATAATTCACTTTTGACTAATTGCCGCCGTGTCATCTCCCCCCCCCCCCACACACACAAAGGAATATATTCTTTCTATGCCTGGATGCAGGAGAGTAAATGGTATCCCTCCAGATTGCTGTCTGGTTTTTGCGTTTGACTTTCTGCTTAAAGTGATTGATTTCTCCCCTCTCTCTCCCTTTTCAGTCCTCATCCATAATTGTTCTGCAGCGGAGCTCTTTGTTCTGCGACGCACGTCGCCGATTTCGGCATGTTCTGCATTGGGGGTTGTATCTGAATTAAATTTTTTAAAAGATTTCTTAAATTTTGCCAGGAAATTGGATTTAAGGGGCTTTGAGTTTGTAATGTGAAAATAAATTTATTTAACATATTATTAGAGTGAACAGTTATAATGTGTGTAAGCTTTTGTTAAAAAAGAAAGGTCTGTTACTCTAACAATGAAATAACGATTTTATTTAGTTACATTGAATCAGAAAGTTAAATTTATTAGAAACTAAAAATTGCTAAAATTGTGTTAGTCTTAACATAGCATACTTATGTTAAAGTTACAGAATCAACTATTTTCTTTTGTATAAACAAGGCATCAAAAAAATTCAAACATGAAAATGTACACAATAAACTCTTCAATTATACATAAGGTAATTATTTTCTTTTTGAATTATCCAGTCTGCCTTCTTCTCTTATTGTTGTGATGAAAGCATGTTGTGATATTTATTTATATTTCATCCACTATAGAAGAAGATAACTTATGTTTAAGCATTAGTAATTTATAATAAAATTTTCCAAAAAAAAAAAAAAAGTTTAGAATCACATAATTCATTAAACGTTTTTCTTGGTAGTGTAGTAATTTCCTTTTATGTTTATTTATCTTAGTTTCAAAAGAAAAACATTTCTATACTATTTCTATAAAACTATTTCAAAATATAGCATGCTAAATTAATGTATTTATTTATTTTATTTGTTTAAAGAGAAACTTGAAAGTAATGTTCTCCAAGCTCCTAGAAATATTTTCTAAAAGTTAAAATTGTTATTTATACTTTTTGTTATTTTCTGGCTGGTGCATTCTATTTTTAGCATATGTTTCTCTGTATCTGTACTATATAAAGAGATGCAATTTTACTTGCTGTTAATCATATATTAATAACATTTCAGATTCTGTGGATACTATAACAGAAAATTCTGCAGAATACTTTAATATCACTGAAAGAATTGAAATGGTATGTTTTTAAAAAATGGAAATCTTAAAAGTAAATGCATGGAAATCTTGAAAGTGATTTTTTTTTTTTTTTACAATCATAAATTTTACTCTATAACTAACCTATCATACACACACACACATATACTACTGAGTGCCCTGTTCTTTGCTCAGAAAAAAAAATTGTCCCCTCCCCCCCCGCCTTCAAAAAAAGTCACAGTAATTTTATTAGACATTTAAAAGAATCAAAAGCATATTTTAAATAACATCATGTATTACCCTTAGAATGCTTATCTCAGGCAGTATTATCTCTACATCAGGATTGAGTAGATACGTATGTTGATATGAAAAAAACACTTAAAATACTGGTGTTAAATGATAAAATAAATAAAAACTTTGTTAAAAAAACACACATAAAAAGTTACTTACAAGATGTTATGATCATTTCGACTAAAATATTCTTTCGAATTGAAAGAATTTTTTGGTTGAAAACGATCGTAACATCTTATAAGTAACCTTTTATGTGTGTTTTTTTCACAAAGTTTTTTATTTATTTTATGTATGTTGATATTTATTCATTCTTGCTGCTAAATCTCACATGCGGTCTATGCAAATAGCCACTAAGAGTGAATTTAATATTCAGTAGGGAAGCTTTTACATATCTTTTATGTAACTGTTGAAATGTTTATATTATTTTAATGATATTCATTATAACAAATATTGAATATGCCATTAGTAAAGTGAAAAATGTCCTATGGACAAACAGTCCACAATGTATCACCTTTTAATTAAAAGTGAGAGACCTAAGATAGATAACATGCATGTTATAGTATGTGTAATGTTTTTACAGTTTTTAATTAAATAAAGAATCAATGTGATCATGCATCATGGGTGGACAACAGTCAGCTTTCAGGCTATGTGCAGCCTGCAGTGTGTCATTTTGTGGCATATGGAGCTGGATCAATGATCAAAAATGATAATTTTCGCTCGTCCAAGTAACAGACCAGTAAAGAAAAGGCTTCTTCAAAAATAAAACGGTCTTGTTGAACTATTAACTATTTGAAGAGATTGAAAAGGTATTCATAATTAAGGATTTATTCAATAGCAAGTAATTTATAAAATCAAACATCAGAGTTTGCTTTTATGACCGAGAGTTGCATGGAAACACACATTTGAAAGATATTACTCAACTGGTGGTTTTTCAGGGGTGTTAATGTCCTTTTTAAAAAGAGAAAAATTAGGAGTACTATTTTTACAAGTCAAGGGATTTGTTAGAGGTGGATACACCAACATTGAATTTCTGTTCATTAGAACATAATAAGTTATTTGACTTACCAATGAATGGTACTCCAACAATTTTTTGGGAAACATGAAAATTTTAGTAAAATTTATTTGAAAACGAGGCTTTCGAGGTTAGTAATAATCTGTCCAAAATTTTAATTCATTATTACTAAGAAATTTTTGTTTCCTTGAAATAGATCCTATTATGAAAGCTGCTGTAAAACAGTGCACTTCATAAAAAAGTTAAATTGTTATGAGTGCTATAGTTTTCTCAAATCTGTGAATTCTGAATGCAATAATGTTATATTTTATAGAGAAATAAGAAATAACTCATGCTAAAATGTTAAAAAGAGTGATTTTTTGCAAGAAATTATCTTTGTGTCAAGTCAATAGGAATTCTAGAGTTTGATGATATAGTAGGTATTTAACTTTTGTGTTTCTGGTCAATATAACAAGCTCCCTAAAGGATGTTAATACTTGCCTAATAAAGTAAAAATAATCTCGAGCAGACATATGGTCTCGAGCAGACATATTTACCGGGGGAAAAAACGTAGCTAGAAAATGAATGTGAATGATATTGCAAGTGATAAGCGCTGTCCGTTCTGCACATGTGGGGTCCAAAAATGGTGGCGCTCTTCCAGAAGGAGAATCAGAATAATTAATCTTATTTCTGTATTTTGAATGAAGCTTATCATCTGTGGAACACCAGTGAAGGACATGAAATTTCACTCTGTTTCCTACATTGTCATTACAATCAGATCTCATCGAAATATGATGAACATTGATTAAATTTCTTTGATGCCTGCCCTCAATTTTGAATTAATAAATAAATTCCTTTATTTCATTTATTTTTTTTTAAATATCATGTCCATTTCTCTGCATTTGAAGTGACATTTGATGTAGATTTGAATTCATTACTAGAGGGATTGCTAGTGAAGCATAGTGAAATATCTCTTAACATATAGTAAAGAAGAAATTTCATTAGGTTGGTATCTCCTGTATTTTGCAAAATGCTTTGTTAAAGGTGTTGCTACTTAAAACATATATGTGTGATTGGCTTTTTAGCATGAAACATATCAAATCACAAGTAAAAATATGAAACACTGATCTGCTTTTGGATAACTGTTAGCAGGGGTCTCTTTAGGAGAAATTTGGGTCCATTAACGGACTCTTCACAAAATATTTTATCCCAAAAACGGGCCTTTCTAAAAATATTTTTTCTTAAATTCGGACCCTTCACAATATTTTTCACCTTGAAAACGAACCTTTCACAAAATTCTGCCATTGGTAAATGACCCCTTCACAAATGTAATTGCTCATTTGGTAACAGATTTCAAGTAAGGTTGTCATACACATTACAAATTTCATAAAATTAATAATTAATTATAAAATGTTTAAAATAATGTTGCTCCTGTAATGTTTTATAAAAAATGTAAAATAAGATAATATTAACCATTACTTAATTTCTAATGCTGAGCTAAGGAATAAAAATTTTAAAAAGAAAAATGGTGTACAAATGTCACACATGTTACTATGGAATCGCCCTTCTTATTAAACTGTAAAGGTGATTCTATTTTATAGATGATTCTTGACAAATCGTATTGCCCATAAATTTCGATTATCCGATGCTGGCTCGGTTTCAGTTACGTCGGATAATCAAGGTTCTACTCTATATGTACTATTTGTATAAATCACTGTACGTGAAAAAAATTTGATATGCTTATTTATAAAAATCTGTATGTGATTGTTTATACATATATAATTTTTCTTAAGGACTTTCTATAAAATGTCTTAAAATGGAACTTTAATTTGCTAATACTAAATTTAAATTTGTAAAATTCTATATTTTTTGCAAATTCACGAAAACAGGACCCTGGCTAGAAAAACCTGATTGAACACTAATTTGAGATTCACAAAATTGAGTAAATTTTTCACAATTTCACTAAAGCAGAACCCTGTCTGAAAAGTCTGGTCAGACCCCTGGTTAGTAGTGTGTAGCAGTAACCTCAGTCAATATCACTATTTTCTTTCTTTCTAATGGCCAGATCAGAGGTCTACTGTGGGATTGACTGTCATGAGGTCCAGAGATGTTTGTGATTTCATGATTATAAGGGTGCCTAGTAAGCAGGCAAATGCTGCCGCTATAGATGATCCATAATTCCAGATGAGAAACTTAGTACCTGGATAGACATATCCAAAGGTATGCTTGAACATGGAGAACACTGGAGTCATGGTAGATTTTGCACAAACCAGCTCCCTTTAGCATATGTGTTTTATAATACACTCAGACGAGAGAGGAATTTGCGCTCTCAAGCATTGGCCAAGCTGATGCTGCTTCACTTTTTGTATTCTAATAGGAATCTAGTTAATCTGACTAATTGAAGTCAGTAATCATACACTTAGTTTTGAAAAACTAAGTCACAAGTCTTACTAAATTAATATATTTTTCAATTGTGCAATAAGATTTTTGACTTTCAATTATATTTTATAGTTTTTACATTTCTTGATTTTTAAAAAGTTAGATTAGGGAATGTATGACCTGGAAATCATCTGATAGAAAATTTCAATTCGGTTGAAGCTATAACACCCCCCCCCCCCAAAAAAAAAAAAGAATAAAAGTGTGGCCTGGCAGTTAATTAATTTCTGGAAATTAATTCCAGCTGCAAGAAATGTTGGTCTCCCATGTCATACTTCACTTTGCTTGTTGGCATTTCCTCACCACAGGGATATTAAGGTATGGTGAGGGACAGTTGGCAGTCCCTCACCACAGGGATATTAAATACCAGAATCCAGGCTACAAGGAGGTTGGCCATGAAATTTGGATTCTTGATTGTATGTCAATATATTTTTTCACCGTTTAGCCTTTCACCAAATTTTTATCTGGCTACATTCCAGTCTCACCAATTGCTTCATTAAAGAGTTGTACTACTGCCCATGTGGCCGCAGTAGCCCTTTGGAAGAGGTGTCGATCTCCCAGCCGAAAGGTTGTGGGTTCGATCCTGGGACTAACCAAAGAGCTCCATGGTCTCTAATGACGACTGAGGCACGTTAAATATGTCATGGTAGCAATGTCCTCCAAAATCCCATATAAGATGATATCTCTGGGAAAAGACGATATCTCTCTTAAACGAAGTCAAGTCCCACTTACGATCGGCAGTGCTGTCATCTATTGACTTCTGAATGAGGTAGAAGTGAACTGTTTGGGAGTCTGTGGTAGAAATTAACACCCTTGACATGTACTGCTGCTAATCGATCTAATCTGGATCTGGGGTTGGTACAAAATGCTATAAAGTGCCTAATTCCCCATAATCCATGAGAACAAGACAGTCAGACAGACAGACCACTGCCCATGCTTTTTTGACTTTGCTGTACCAGCTTTCTTTTCAATATTGAAATCTGTGTTGAAAACCACTGATTACTGACTTTTCTTTCCTACAACAAGCTGCTATGATGAGGTGATTGCAATAACTCTACATGGGCATAGGATTTATTTAGACATTTTCAATATATTTACTTATGGCGTTTAAACTGCATTATAACTATGATTATTTTGAAAATGTACAGTAAATCGTTTCAGATTCACAGCGTGATAATTTTTTCTGCTTTCTAGTCCTTTTTTCATTAAATAATTTTTATAA
>JAWZYV010018127.1:0-29197 GCA_038373885.1 Cheiracanthium punctorium
TGGCTGGTTTAAAGTACCGGCAATGCGTACTAAGAGGAGTGCGAGGGGAGAGATATCCGATACCCGCCCCATACCATAATACCCGGTGCAGGACCAGTGTGACGGTGCATAATGCAGCTGTTCAGCATCCTCTCTCCACGGTGTCTCCAGACTCGAATCCGACCGTCGTGGTGTTGCATACAGAAGCGTGACTCGTCAGTAAAGAGAATTTCATTCCATTCTGTCGTCCACATCCTTCTTTCATCGCACCATTGGCGGCGGAGACGTCTGTGGTTCCGCGTCAGAGGTAGACAAAGCAACGGACGTCTTGCGGACAGACCATTCTGCTGTAAAACGACGTCGAATGGTACGCTCAGACACTGGATGATGCGTTACAGACTGAATCTGCTGTGATATGGTTCGTGATGTGACTGAGCGGTCCGTCACTGCCATGCGTACAATCTGCCTGTCATCACGTGACGTGGTGCACTGAGGTCGATGCGGTCGATCACGTCTGTCCGTCGTACCCTCCTGCACCCCAACGATCACATATCCGCATCACAGTTGTTTGGTTTCGTCCAATACGACGACCGATTTCCCTGAAAGATAACCCACAATCTCGGTATGCCACTATCCTTCCTCTGTCAAACTCGGATACTTGATCAAAAGATGATCGTTGTTTCCTACGAGGCATAATTTATCGTTTTTTTGAAAAAAAAGCAAGAAAAACACAATTGCTGTACTTGAAACCGTCGAAATCTCCAAGCCTAAATAGCGCTTTGAGGTGGCGCCACAGGCGCGCTTGATGTGCGTCTGCGCTGAAATTCTAATCATTTGCATAACTCACCTCAGCTAATGCATGTTGTAAATTTCATATTATTTGCATGCTTCCTTCAGGGTGTTGCATTTACGATGGCCAGCAGTGTATTATATACATACATTTATCAACCGTAAAGTATTATAACTCATTTATAAAATGTCTCTAATTATGAGATAATGCAATTTAACTGTTTAAAAATGATTTTATGTAGTTTTTGAAGTGTGTTACCGCCTCGCTCATAAAAAAGTATCTTTTGCAACTGAAAATTTGCATGAAAATTGCAGTTTTTGAAAACTGCACACAATTCACTAATTTTGGGCGAGCATAATTTGCAAATGATAAACTTTTTTGTTGTTTTTTATCTTTTATGTATGTAGTTTTTTATCTTAAAATGTTACCTTTGAGCAATGTCTTTTTTTTTTTTTTTTGAAATGGGTTGATGAATAAGCCCCCCAACCCCGGATCCGCCACTGGCTCATATTTTAATTATAGCAGCGTTACTGTAAATAGGCACTAATCCGGTACCGTGCCATTATATTGTAGTCACTGTTAAGGTACCAGGCCAGTACCTTTATTTTTAATAATACCGGCACCCGGCCGTTTCATTTTGGGTATTATAAACTCCATGGTCGGTGCCTTTATTGTGAGTAACGGCCGGCACATGCAGTATGCCAGCAGAGTGCCGTTGCCTTCCCGGGCTTCTGGCACGGTACTTCTCGGGCGACCACTTTTGGTACGATTCAGTTACTTTTTGCAGTGCCGGGCCAGTGCTGGACGTAAAGGCAGAAAGGCACTGGCAAGGTACTCCGCCAGCAGGTGTGTGTTTGCTGAGCAGTGATCCCGCTCTGGGAACACTGAACTCTGACGTTTTGGCTGTTGACAGTCACGAAGAATAGATTGGATTTCTATAAAAATAGTTGCGGGTGACATAGCTTCACGAGAATCCTTTACTTTTTAGCACGTCATTTCCCGTAAAAAGAATTGTCACGATTATTTTTAACAGCCCTGACATCTGCTGAAAATCTGAAGAATGCGAGAACAGCTGGATAGATTGCCCAATGCAGAAAAAAGGTCAGCCGTTGCCATCGCTCGACGTAACTACCAGCAAGATGGCGGACGATCGAAACGTTCATCGCGTGCCACAGACCTAGAGACCCTTTTTTTGACGACAGCTGGCTGTGCTCGCGCAAGGGCTGACGTTTTTTCAGCATTGGGAAAGGGTTGCGCCTCAAAGGGTTAATAAGTAACCCGGCAGGTCACGCGTAAAGAAACTGATTCATCTTCACCTCACAGCCCGTGTCCGAGAATATGTGATCACAGATTGATATAGCATTTCTATCGCAACAAGTACACGTTACTAAGCAAGACATATGTTGTTCAATTAAAAAAATATGCTCACGCCATTTTAATTAGAAAATTATGTTGAATAAAGAACGCATGAGAACATTTGTCTAACATCTGCGAACAACTTCTGTCTTGGTTCGATATGTTAAGCATTCGATATCTGAACAAAATTAAAATGCCACGAAAAATGTTAAAATGACACAGCAGTAGCTATGTAATTACAATAACATATTTAGTCTCTTTATTTGTGATAGTTATTTTGATAGGCTCAAACTTATTTATTGGTTATTTCATGTCTTTCGAACGTTTTGGGAGGATAGAGCTCCATTCCGTTATCTTGATATGGTTTTAAAAGATTGTTAGTCTATTTTTACTTTTAAGGTAATGCAATATTTAGCTGGGAGAAACACTTTCAGTAAAACTACCAAGAAAAATGTAGATAAAATGTACATCACGTTTCCCAAAAAAGAAAAAAAAAAAGAAAAAAAATTGAAAATCTAGGTATCCCACCTAACAAAATATTAATAAACGACTTTCATTTCCCTTAAATATGTTTCATAAAAGAATTAATGTAAAGGGAATTTTCATGTTTATTGTTAAGCGTAGCCGAAGGGGGGGGGGTAATATAATTTAATTGAAAAAAATGATCCTCTCTGAGAAACCAGGATTTGCAAATTTTTATCTATCCCGAAGTTATTATTTAATAATTTAATGTCAGCATTTTGGATTAAAGAAAAAACGACAATCCTAAAGAGATTAAAATGCATTGCAAAACTGGTAAACATTCGTTTATGCATTTATTTAAAAAACTGGGGAAAAAAGCTAGATTATTTCGACAAAACTGCATCAGCTAAAGACGCAGCTGAATAACACTTGCTTTCTCTTCTAACTCTTCAACATTTTAAGCAATAAAACTGTTGCAGATATCGATTAACGATCTGTATTCATCAGAAGCGTAAAAAAAAGCATCTGTTATCATCTTTCTAATCTGTTAGGGACCGGAATCGGGAAAAGGAACCACATTAGCCAGTGAGAATTGATGATGGGGGGGACCTTTTATTGCAAGATTGATTTTATTGCATAAATTCATCTTGAACGAAATATTACAAGGGATCTAATAAAAGGCAGCTATTTATTTAATATATGTTGCATTAAATGAACTAGGCAATATTTCCCTTTAACCCTTTGAGTCGCAACCCTTTCCCAATGCTGAAAAAAGGGTATCAGTTGCCATCGCTCGACTTAACTACCAGCAAGATGGCGGACGATTGGCACAGCCAGCTATCGTCAAAAAAGGGTCTCTAGATCTGTGGCACGCAATGAACATTTCGATCGTCCGCCATCTTGCTGGTAGCTAAGTCGAGCGATGGCAACAGCTGCCCTATTTTCAGCATTGGGCCAGCTATCCAGCTGTTCTCGGATTCTTCCATTTTTCAGCAGATGTCAGTGCTGTTAAAAATAATCGTGACAATTTTTTTACGGGAAATGACGTTCTAAAAAGTAAAGGATTCTCGTGGAGCTATGTCACCCACAACTATTTTTATAGAAATCAAATCTATTCTTCGGGACTGGCAACAGTCAAAACGTCAGAGTTTGGCGTTCCCAGAGCGGGAACACTGCACGTTAAAGGGTTAAAGCAACTTTTCTTAGCTAAGTGTTCTTTAAAGGCAGATTGTACAGGGTTCGTACGGGATCTTAATTTGCTAAAATTCCGAACTTTAAAAAAACTGCCATACAATGTCCTGCTATTTGGGATAATAGTAGGCCATTTATAGTAGAACGAGGTAACTTATTTCCCATTTTATAAAAATCAGGTTTACTTTTAAAATATCAGACCATTATTCGACAATATTTCAAAAGTTCAGAATTTTAGCAAATTCAGGATCCGTACAAACCTGTTGTATCGAATGAACTTCATTTACTGAATGTTAGTACAGGGTGCACATAAAAGTTTTTTGTAATACATGAACTGCTAATGGCCGATGTTTGTCCAACCGAAATGATATTTGATATAAATTTATTTAAGGATAAGCAATATTTTTTTTTTCAGTGCGCTAATAATTTTTAATCGTTACATTGAAAAAAAATCAGTTTTTGATTGGTATTAGCAACGTTTTGATAGCGCAAAATAATAAGTAGATTAAGAAACTGTAAAATGCGTTGCAGCTGTACGGGGGGAAAAGGAAGGAATAAAATAAAATAAATAAAACATCTTTATAAAGAAATGGATTCTGTCCTTTGCAACGAAAGACACAAAAAGCTCTTTTTGTGTATTCATATTTATATTAAACTCTCACTTTCGAAAATTTGTTTCTGTTGATTTATTAAACGAAATCGTAATGCACCGTGCAACGGTTTCGGGTTTAACTACATGCGGTCGGGGTTCGGTTCCCGATTGGTGTATATGTCATTATGTTTGTCCCTTTATAGGAGGAGACACTGGTCCACCTAATAGGTGCCTCCATAATGAAGAGACCAACTCTGGCCTTAGTAGTGGCCAATGACTCCAAGACAAGAGGCCAGCTCCGTTCTCAGTTTACTTAGTTTGAAACTAACCGCACTCAGTTTTGTATATAGGAACTAGAATGAAGTAGAACGAAAAGGAAATAGAAACTAGAACGAACGTTCTAGTTTATAAAATGAATGCATTAAGTTTCCTTTACGAACACCTTAGATAGAAACTCGTCGCACGAGTGTAACTCGTTTGGCGTTTACGAATGCGGCCAATTTATTTACAGTCCTATGGTCAAAATGCTGTTCATTTCATTCATGCTCATTCGTTGTTACAAGAAAAAATAGGTAGTCCTTTAGCTGATTATCTAATTATCACATACCGTAGTGCATTGAACGTCTGAAGAACGTGTAGTGAACGCACATTTTAGGATGAACAAGAACACCTATTTTTAACCAGAAGGCGTTTTGCTCAATGTAAGACGTTTGGTCACGTTCAGAGAACCAGTGTGCGCTGTCTGGGATTAATCGTGTAATTTACACAATCAATCACGCTAATATTTAGCATTTCTGAATCATTTGTCAGATACATTTAAAGTTTGCTTATCAATCTATTATCGATCTATCGATGTATGTTAAAAGTGATCTAAATTATTATGAACAATAATTATTAGAGTTTTGCTTTTTGTAGTACAATGAATCTCTTTCAGCTATTTTTGAAAAGAAATCCAAGTAATTAGTAATAAATTTCTTTCTTCCTGATTTGAAAATGCTCCATTTCTGTAAATGTTTCGCATTTGTAAATAAACTGTCAGATTCATTAGTGTGTTTCAGATTAAAATAACAATTATGAAAATGCTTTCCTTTTTCGTAGATCAAAGAAGTTGGACAGATAGAAATGTGTTCGGTAGTATTTGAGAAATGTCGACGCTGTAATCTGTTTACTATAAATGATTTTATCAATATCTTAGTCATTAGCTTCATTACGGTCAGCGATGCAATACTTAATCCTGTCATGTATCAAATAGCTCGTTATTCAAATAAAAATTCTTGCATGCAAAGACGTAATTGCAAAATAGGAACACCATGGAATTTCATAGATTTCAATAACTTTTTAATTATTAATCATAAGTTTTTTGTCCTTTATGGTAAAGTTTAAATAAAGAGAGTAGGATTTTTAAATACGTAATTAAAATGAAATATTATTAAATGAAAAAAGTTTTGACTAACCTAAAGTTTTAAGTAATTAAAGCTTTAAATGGAGGTTGAGATATATGGGCATAATGTTGAGTCACATGTAAGGAAAAGCATTGTTTTAAAACTAACAAATTAATATGATTTAGACGCATGCTCATAAATTCATAACCTCTTCATAAGCATTCATAAGTATTTGGAGTTAAGTACATATATTCCATTAATTTCATGCAAAACAAGAAACAAATATAGCATGTAATTGTACAAAAGTCTTAGCAACAATTAGTGTATACGGAATTACAAATTAGTGTATACGGAACTTTTAAACGGTACAAGATATTTACGGGAGACTATATTGAGAAAAAAATTGTATTGAATAATATGTGGTACGTAATAGACATACGGACCCAATTTAAAACATTTTTGCTGTTGGAAATACTTGTCTAAGACTAAAACTCTTTAAATAAAGTCTGATAATCGATTTCCGAATACTGTGTGAATGTAAGATGGTCTTGCCATGTGTAGGAACAAGACTGGATTGCAAAAAGTCATTTAAATGTACATCGAGGAAGAAACACTGACCATAGAAAGAACATCATCGATGAGTGAGAACAGGTTAAACGATGGTTCGAGGAAGAGGTTAAATCCACGTAACCTTTCCGAACTGTGTGTGGAGTGAACTTAAATTTACATTGCTGTCTTTTTCAAAAATACACTGATGTTAAAAAAATGTCTCAGAATGATGATCTAAGGATAAAGTTTATAATTGTTCGTGTATGACTTTTACGACTGCAATCCGGCAAAACAAGATGGCCTTTCATTTGGTAGTAATAATACTGGTAGTTAAATTGTGTGCCAAAAAAACCTACAGCATGCTTTCATGGAAATGCGAGTGTGAATTATGATTATGCGATGGTTCGGAATGCTGGAAGGTTTCTTTGGTATATACAGGTTACCACTAACCAGGGAAAACCTGAAAAACATGGAATAGGCAGTAAAATTTGTTTTAAAGAAAAATCACAAATTTTGACTAAAAACCAAGAAAATCTTGAAATTTGATCTAGGGAGTTATCTGAAATTTTTATTATAATAATTTTCTATTTGCCGCATACTTGGAATGCTCTAAGTATGACTTAATATAAATACTCGAAAGTGACAAAAACAGATAAAAACTTTTTTTTAGGGACTAGTTTAAAAAAGAAATTAAAAGCATTGCGCTTTAGGGTAACATTTTGCTTTAGTGTAAATTTTACTTAAGCTAAATGAGTTTTTCCTTCCTTTATTTTTTTTTAAACCAGGCCCTTGTGAAAAAAAAAAAAAAAAAAAAAAAAAAAAAAACTAACG
The DNA here is from genome assembly GCA_038373885.1 of Cheiracanthium punctorium. Classification (NCBI taxonomy): domain Eukaryota; kingdom Metazoa; phylum Arthropoda; class Arachnida; order Araneae; family Cheiracanthiidae; genus Cheiracanthium; species Cheiracanthium punctorium. Next base: position 7,133 of record JAWZYV010018127.1, read on the forward strand.
TTCTTACCGCTGTTGCCCACATCAGGTCGTATTTCTTTTTCTAGACATACGGCAAATATAAAATTAATTTATAAATTCAGATTTCAGGTAATTTTCTTGGTCACAATTCAAGATTTTACAAGTTTTGAACCAAAATTGTCACTTTTACCGGACTTTTTCTATTAATATAATACTTCTGACTATTCTAAGTTTTCACTGTTTCTCTTGACCAATTGCAATCCTGTATTCGAAAAAAAAAAAGAAAAAAAATTAATAAAAATCCCCCATCATCCCGGAACTATCAAGATCATCATATATTTACCTAACTAAGCATGATCATTATACACACACGCATTCACATTACAATATGCAATAGGTATTTTGGAACATAATTGAACTAATCAACATTATTACTGCCGCATTAAAATGACACCTTCTTTTTTGCCGGCTGTGTATTTTCAATTGCGACAGTTTCTCTCTGTCAAAAACTTTAAAGGATGGTTCTAGCATCTGACTGATGGTATACTTAAATAAGTCCAACTCTTATTACGTTTGGAAAAATTTATTTGAAATGCCGTCTTATAAAGACTTAATCATAAAATGGGTGATAATCAGTGAAATGAGAGTGAAACTGCCTATTTTTTTTATTTGGCGAATTGTGAAATGTACGAGTTCATGAATTATCGCATCCATTCGTTGGCAAATTTTTCCATTCCCCCCCCCCCCCCCCAAATATTATCTACCTTATTATAGCGTCGAGTTCGACCCGTATAATGACGTGTACAGTACATCAATTCCTGTTCCCCATTCCGATGTCATTTTTATGTGATAGTATTTAAATATTCGTTGACGGCGAGAATAACGATACAAGTACACTCACTCAAAAAAGTATTCGAGTAATGGCCAAATTTCGTACTTTAGTTGACATGATTCCCTTTTACGGACAGCAATACTTAAACATGAAATTGGCATGGAAAATTTGACTTAATGCCCCAATACTTTTTTCAGAGAGGTTACCTGGCCTACGAGCCTATGCCCTTAACAGAGGGTTAAGCATTTAATGTATGAATATTAAATTTGGGTGATATGCATTAATGCTATTCCATGGTCACTCTGATACCATTAGAGGTGACTTTTCTGTGGGGGATAGAGAAATGCGCCTTCAGGTATATTCTGCACAAGGTACACAGCAGAGCAAATGTTTTTAAGCGTTTACCCTTTATAAGGCCGTGGTAAAAAACTTACCTACGGTCTATTGAATACAGAAATCAATTATCATTAGTGAATTTTCTGAGTTTTGTTCAGTTATATTGGATGTATATTTTTTCCATACATCTAGATTCTAAATTATATTTGGCTTATGAACTGTTCTTTCATTCGTAATTTTAAAGGAAGCTCGAATGATGACTCGAAAATTGAGCATAAGAATCATCGCGTTTAATTATATAATTTTGCGTTTAATTCCGTGTACAAGCAGTAGGTAGTTTTCTGACTTTGGTTTTGTGAATAATTAATGTAGTCTACTGCAAAATTTCTATGTTTGTTTAATATTTGTTTCTCCAATTTTCACGTGGGATATTACAGTAGAGGGAAAATATATGAATTAATCCTAAAAGAATGGGCCAGAAAAATCCTAAGTACTTTCGACTCTCTGCACATAAACTCGCCTTATTAAGGGTTAAGTTTTCAGAAAAAAAAAAAAAAAAAAAAACTTTTGTATTTATGGTCTACTATGTCTTCGAAACTAAGTTGTGGTTGTGTGTGATTATGGCAACGCTACACTAGGTCGATCTGCCAAGAGGGTAGGTGGACTTTCTAAGGGGTTCTAACGCGTATTCACTTTACATCTGGAGAAAACCTACCAAAACTCCAGATCGTTAGATCGACAGCCGCGCGATGGGACCCGAACCCGGGACCTTCACACTTCGTCCATCTACCATTTTCAGTGGCATAACCACTATGGCATGGTGAGGCCTTCGAAACTAAACATTCTGAATTTGTTTTGAGAAAGCATATATTGGAAAATATACAAGAACACATGAACAAAGAAATGTATTAAATGACTGATCTTAGCTTGAAACTGTCATGCTTTAAAAAAGCATAAAAAAGCTTAATTTTACACACAAATAAAAAAAGCAAAATATTAAAGGTGTTTCCATTAGTTATATAAATTGCAGGTATAGTTACCTTCGCAGAACCTGGTACTTCTTGCGTTGAAACATCTTTGTGTGATTCTGATATTATTTTAATACCCGAACAGTTTAAGAGTGAGTTTCCGTGGCAACCGAATCGTAACAAAGAATTTATAATAAATACTTAGAGAGAGCAAATGTGATTTTCAATAAATGTGAAAGATAATATAAAGTTTATGTATAAGAATAAAAGTGTAAAGCAAACAATGTTATAAATGAATCTGGATACAGAAAAGTGTATTTTTTTGTGGCATCTGTTGATTTTGTAGTGTTTCCTAGCATAGTGTGATAAATTTGGTTCATGTATAAAATTAAATATGGATATACGATGTGCTTATTAACTTAATTCATTTATTTAATTAGTTATTGAATGAAATAAAGTAAACGTAACAATCATTATTTATGTTAAGAAATATGCTGAAAGTTAGAATATTGCATTTTTTTTCAACTTTTTGGTATCACTCATATCTTTCTCAAATGTACTTTGTCAAGGCTATATAGCTTTTCTTAAAGGAGCATAAAAAATTTACGACGTCTTGTTCAGAGGTTAGAAATTAAAGGAAATGTTTTAAAGGAATTTTTATGCTTTGTTTTGTTTATTTGGTGTGTTTTTGTATAGCTGAAATTAAAACATTTGTTAGCAAGAGTTTCACAAACTAATTGCTACAGTAATAATTTTTGTTAAATATCAAATCAAGTATAGTAATAGAATAATGTCATAATTTTTTACTTTTACTTTTGAAAGCTTGTTATCTCCAACACTATGCGTTGATTAGGGAAATGGCAATACATTCATTCTGTTAGATCAGTCAGTTTGACAAGCAGTTTATTCAATTTAAAGTATTCAATAACGAAGTATCAGCTAATAGGCTTGTGATTCCATTATACAATTTTGTTATGACTTTTAATACATTCAATTTTAAAAAAGAAATACAGTTACAAAAAGTTTATGAATATATCCTTATAGCTTAAAAATGTAATCTCAAAATCTCAAAACTATTATAGTTAAGAGATTTAAACGTATTTACCCATAGACTTTTATTTTTCTGATGGAAAAAGAAATTATTCATTAAATATTGAAACACTAATATTATTATCTGTGTTAATTATTTTTGCACGTATTTTTAACCCTTTGAGCACAGCCAGCTGCGTCAAAAAAGGGTCTCTAGATCTATGGCACGGGATGAACGTTTCGATAGCCGCCATCTTGCTGGCAGTTAAGTCGAGCGATGGCAACGGCTGCCCTTTTTTCAGTATTGGGCAATCTATCCAGCTGTTCTCGCATTCTTTCATTTTTCAGCAGATGTCAGAGCTGTTAAAAATAATCGTGACCATTTTTTTACGGGAAATGCCGTGCTAAAAAGTAAAGGATTCTCGTGGAGTTATGTCACCCCCAACTATTTTTATAGAAATCAAATCTATCCTTCGGGACTGGCAACCGTCAAAACGTCAGAGTTTGGTGTTTCCAGAGCGGGAACACTGCGCGTTAAAGGGCTAATTAATATTTATAAGCATGTTCAAAAATTTCCGGATTACAACCATAGCATAATCTATTCACACCATTAATTATACAGGGTGGTCCTAAATTATATTTCAAAAATGTAAAGGCAGGTACAAGGGACCAAGACGATTCAGAATCGCATAGCAATGTGGAGTCGGAAATGCCGTCTTCATTTACCTGCTAATAATCACGTTGGAAGAACTGTTGGTCTAAATTCTTAATCGAGTTTTAGGCAATGAGCTTTTCTCCGAGGCTTTCATCAATAAAACGAAATAGAGTATTTTCACGTGAGGTCACTGAATTTTTTTTTTTAGGTCAACTCGGATATTTAGGGATACAAAGCCATGTTTAAGACCAATGACCATTCTCAAATGAACGAATGTTTGACCAAAAAAAAAAAAAAAAATTTGGTTGCTAAGGTGTGACGTAGTGATAATGACGTAGGTGAAACAGCTCAATAGAATTTGTAAACTATTAGTTTTAGTGAAGTGCTTTCTGTAAAAAGCGTTTATTTTGACAAACGACGGTCGGAAAGTTCACTGTTACTTTAACACTTCTTCCAAAGTGATTATTAACAGGTAAATGAAGACGACATTTCTGACTCCACATTGCTATGTGATTCTGAACCGTCTTGATCCCCTCTATCTGCCTTTACATTTTTGACATATGATTTAGGACCATCCTGTATATGGTATATTTTTACCGTTCACTACGGTAATTATCTATGGTGAAAATTAAGACAAAATAAACAATGGTGCATGACCTTTCACAAAAACTATACAAGATGAATATCGGTTAACATGTTAAAAAATTACTTCTTTGTACCTTCTACAGATTAAAAATAAAAAAAGCGAAAATCAGTTTTTAACAAACGTGAGGATATGATTGTTAGGCTTATCATTTTCTTATGTTTTTGAGAAATGAAAATAGAATCATACGAAAAGAAATATATTTTATCAATGCAGTCACAGTCTTCTAAAAATGTTCTTTCCTCCCTATGTGTACATTATTCAAAGATTTATCACGGTTTTCCCTATAAAACTTTACAGCTTTGCATTTACTTTCTAAAATCGATAAGTAAAGGAATAGAAAAGTACTTTTTCACTACAGTTTTCCAGGATAAGATCATTTACTATTTTTATGTATGACTGTAAAATTATAACATCGTTAAAAAAAAAGAAAACTTTCCTGTAACACTGATGTGATAAAGCTCCTTTTTCATATGCAGCTGGAGTTCATACTATTGGAATGATATGGAATTGGTACATTTTAAAATTCTTATCAATGAATAACGCGGAATTCTTCTTTATTTTTTGGCAAAGTTTTAACACGAAAATGTATTAAAGTATGAATAATATTAGGGTTTAAAATGAGTTTCATTTCTTTTGTAGACGAGAGAACTAGTTCATGAATACTATAAATTTATTTTGCAATATTTACAAAGCAACAGATGTAGCGAGTATATATATATATATATATATATATACATAATCATCATAAAAATTGTACAATGGAATGAAATGAATGCAGACATGCAGAAATTATATAATTTCTGAAACTTAACGAAATTAATAAGACTCTTATTTCGCCGTCTTATTAACTTATTTACACTATACTTTGCTTTTACTTTTATCTACTGCCTTCTTAATGCTAATTGTCATTTTTTTTTCATCTCCCATAACTGTTCACTCCTTTTTTTCACTCTGGTGTTCTTTTTCTTTGAAATGCAATATTGTTTTTGTTCCGAGTTTTGTTTACTTACGCATGCTTTTGCTTCCATAAGTACGTGTGCTACGATACCCAGGTTTCTGCAAGGATACATATAATTTTGATTTCTGTCATGTTTATATCTTAAAACTTTTTTTTTTGCCTTTAACGCAATTTTAAGTAAAATTTAAAGTCTATTTAAGAAATGCAATAAGGTATATTCTGAGAGTCAGATATTCATTCTTAAAGAAATCAGTATGGGCATCACAGAATTGAAACTACCCTAAACTGTGTATAGCAAACTTGTGTTTAATATATCAAGTTTTCCTCACAAAATTCTTTAAAAGGCACTTGTTAGAGTAGATGAAGTATACTAATAAGTATACTTTAAAGTATATTTGCTTCAATTTTATTTTATTTTTGTTCCATTCTTCTACCTAATGTTGTTTTCGAGTTATTTGATTTTAAAATCAATGAGCCATTTTCTGGACACCCTTTTGTATATCCAAAGAGAAGAAATTATTGTGATCCCAAAGAAGAAAAGAGATATCCATAAAATTCTTGTTGTAAAATACAGCCCTCGCGAATACTTAAAAACCGACTTCAGAAGATTTCGAATATGATTCTTCATGGAGGGTAGACGTGAAAATAGTTATAGGGTGTCCATTTTTTTTAAAGAAAAAAGTATTATTTATAAAATTATCCCTTTAAAATTTCACAAATACGTGTCCTATGCCTAGGCACAGCTTGTTTGTAAATCAATACTAGTTGAAAATTAATTTGTTTGTGTTCTATGTAAGAAAGCGACATTACTTTCCGAACAAAACAATAATATACATGCCCAAGCTCGGAATCGAACCCGGCCCATGGTGTGATAGAATGGTTCATTAGCCACTACACCATGTCGGCGGCTGTACAAATATTATGTCTTGTTTTCTCACAGTTAAGTCATCGATACTAATAAATTGAATTAACCAATGCCAAATAGCATAAAAGAAAAGTTTATTTATTTAAAATGATGCTACCACTTCCGAACAAGCTCTTAGTTTATCCGTTATTGATGATAAAGTTCTTAAGTTAGCTTAATTCGTTTTTATTTATTTTTGTTACATGTAATCTGGGGTAGTCAGATTCTTAGCATTTAGCAAATGAGAGAGGACAATATTCAAAATCCAGCTGATATTCTGAATTCTCGTATATTGGAAGTCAATTAGACCTAAGAAATAGCACTAGCAAGTTAAATGAGTAAGTCCTAAACTGGCAACACTAGGCCTATATGCATATTCATTTTCCGAAGCATTTAAAAATAATTCTCTACACTTTATAGGGAATAAATTAGTATAATACTATACGATACAACTTTCTTTACGCTTGATATAAGCATTTAAACTTATCGATACCCTATATTTTTAAAAGAAAAAATCGAATGATTCGCAAGAAAATACACATACAAACACATTTTAGTTATGCGGTCCCACGATTCTGGATTGTTCTTTTTCCTAATGTATGCATTATTCAAAGATTTATCGCGATTTTCCAATGAAACTTTAAAGCTTTGCATCAAAAGTTTGAAAAATCGATCAGTTAAGGAATGAAAAAGGATTTTTTTCACTACAGTATTTTTTCGATAAGGGTTTTGGCTCTTTTTTATGGCTTTAAAACTACCATGGTGCTCAGAAACAATCTTTCTGGCATACTGATGTGATAAAGGAATATTTTTATCTGTGAAAAAAATATTCGAAAGACACAGTAAAGTCTATGTACTTAAAAATTTTTACTAAAATGTACACTGGCAATTTCAGTAGCCTTCTGAAATAAAGATATGAAAGTACCTTACATGGAAAGCAGCGCAAATTTATAGTATTCTTAAGTACTTGAAAAATTTGCATTACTTGAAAGTACTTGAGTAAGATTAAGTACTTGAAAAAAGACATTAATGGATACAACATAAAATAATGAGAAAACCATAGTTTTAGGCTTCAAAGTTTGATAAGAATAAAATAATTCGAAATTCAGTACATTTTTTCATACATTAAGAGAATTCATTCAACATTTTCTAACAAATTACAAAGTAATCATGAATTCGATATATCTGTTTGCACTCTACCGTAAATATGTACGAATATGTAATGCTATACGGATATTACCACCTTTGTTATTGCAATGTTCTATACCACGTTATTTATTGGAAATAATACCAGCCGGATTAATAAATCGTTTACAGAGCACACGAATAATTCTAATAGATTAAATAGCCTGTCATTAGTAATGTTTTGAACTGATTATTACAGTCCTCTATTCATATTAAATGAAAAATAAAATTCATTAACATAAAATTAGCATACATAACGTTAAAATAATAAACATACTCTTAGTATCGAAAATGTTGGGTGTAGTATATAATGCTATGTTAGAGAGGCTTCTACATAAAATAACTCCAATGACAACGTATTTTAGAGTGATGTCATTTTCTTTAGCCTGCTGCCTTCTTCATGTTATGTCTTTTTTTGTCTCATTTTAAAAGCGCAAAAAAAAAAAAAAAATTAAAAAAAATTAAAAAAATTACCAAAGTTGTGCAAGTTACAAGTTTCTCGCAATTTGGTTCAACTTTAAGCATAGTTCATATAATGCCAAAGACATCATTAAGTCCAAACAATCTTCGCTGATCGGAAAATGGAGGAACCACTGTATGCATTTTGGAGCAAACAGGTTTCCTGAATCGGCTGTAGAAAAGAAGGTTGTTTAATATCAAATAGGACTAATAGCAGAGTAAGAAGCTAATGCAGCATGTTTGCAAAAGGAAGAATCGGTAGAATGCTGATATTTAGACGGTAAGAATATGGAGTATCTCAAATTCTGAATGTGCCTCTGTGATCTCATGACCATGACATATATTTTAAAATGAGGGGAATGTTATTGGACGGTCAAAACGATGTCCACTAAGAGTCGCAACTGTTTACCAAGTCCGATATATGACAATAACAATTTCACCGCATAATTGGGTTCAGTGCTCATAGCCGCTACAAGAACACCAGTTTTAGCAGACTCAATCATGTTGGCCTCTGAGACAAACCATTATGATAATTTCTATTCCACTCACGTCAGTTCAAAATCTTTATTTTATTAAACTAGAAATATTAGTACAAACTAGCAATTGTACAGCTTGGAACTGTACAATTGCTAGATGAAGCAGTGGTTTCAACGAAAGTCCCCGTTTTATTTTTAGTCTGCAAACTCATTCTCGTTGGATAATGATCTGAAAAGAACTCGGAAATCGTTTTTACTTAATAAACATTACCAGAAAATTATTTACTGTTAAAGGGGTGGGAAGGTGGGGGCATGGTGAGAACAGGCATTATGCTGGTTGGAAGCAAAAGCAGAGATATCTTTGAGAAGGGCTAAGTGACATGCTAGATTATGTAGAGGTGAACTTTTTGCCCGTGTCAAAGTGTTGTCAATACTGACTACATACTCAGGAATGATAAAGCATCCTCTGCGTCTGATGAAGTAAATAATATTTGAAATGGAAAATATACCGCGCATACTGTGGCCTGTTCATTCTCTGACGTGAATTTTGCCGAATATGGGCGGACTAAGGAGAAAACTGAACTCTTTAGCTCCTAGCTACAAGATAATCTCATAGCTGTTGGTTCCCAGAAAAGCGGTCGAAAAATGCCTTCCCTCATCTAACGAAAGCGGTCTCTTTATCAACGAGTTTTGACAATTAGAACCTCCCTTCTTAAGTAGCACTAGGGGCAAGAGGCTTCCTACTGTGATAATCGGAAGAAGATCTATTGCACTGCTTTTGACAAAAGATTGCACACTGGGCAATGACAAAATTTTAAAGTAACATTACGCTTCTCTCCTGCTTGACCGGAAATCAGGGCCCAACTAACCTCTGAAGTGAAGGGAAGCTCAGTCTCCTCATCCCCTTTTTCGTTGGGAAAAGTAAAGTTTTAATGATTTTCTTTCATAAAAATATTTTTTTCGTAAAAAAGAAATTTCATTGATTTAACTAGTTCTAATGATTTTCTTTGATAAAAGCATTTTATTTATTAATTTGAAATTTTCCTTTGATAAAAATATTTTATTCATTAATTTTCATAATAGTTTAGTTCATTATAGTGAGATTCTACAGTATTTTTGAAATTACTTTAAACATTAACACATAACTAAAAACATTACCTTACTGGAACATTAAACTTTATTAATTTAGCCCTATTTTTCATTAGACATGGCTTTTTCCAGGAATTCTTTGTTTGTATTGATGACATCATAAAAATCACAACACAGAAGTTGAGAATTAATTTTGACATTTAGAAGATGTTTAACATTACATATTAAAAGCCTACCCCTTTCTGCCTGCCAAATATTTCCCGTAATAGAAAAAAAAAACTCTCAACTGCAGCAAATGTCCCAGGCAAAGTTATCGCAAACAACCAATTTAGAAATGTTGTGACATGAAGTACCAAGACTTCTGAAAAGCACCACTCCTCTTCATTAACAATGTTTACAATAACTTAAAAGATCATTAAGAAACAAAATTTTGAATTCTTATAGCAGTTTTTAAGTCATTTTCGGTCCCCCTTCCAATTCTGAGGGGAAGCTCAAGTTTTCCGAGCCTTTTCAGTAATCAGGCCCTGCCGGATTCATTCTTCACGCTTGCTATCCGGGTACCATGTAAGGGGAAGGGAATTCCTAGTCGGCTACACTCGGATATTACGGGAAGGAAGGCACTCGGATGATTTCGGCTGTTACGGAGTTAACCCTTGCACAGCCACTGAGCTTCGTTCTGGAATTGAAAAGAGCCTTCCGTTATGTTTGGAATTGCTTGATCCCACACGAAAAATGTCATAGCAGATATGCAGCTTTTTGACAACAGGAGGTGATGTTATACTTAATTAAACTGCAGTATAACCTTCTCAAAAAATATTTTTACTAAAGTGCGAGCACTGTTTATGAGCTTTCTTTGCTTAAACTGCTTATATTGGGTAATAAAATTGACTCTGATCATTCTTTTCTTTTCTTTTTTTTATTTTAAAACCGTCTATTTGTATATTTGTTTCCGAGATTTAAACTAAGAAAAGAAAATTATCAAAGAAAATTATCGTCTTTTATTATTCGCTTAATTATCAGCTTTTAGACACAATAAATTACATATACCTGAAATCATTATGCTTTATTAATATTGATTAAGTAAAAAGTTACTAACAAAAGATATTTCGAAGCACAGTGGAAAGAACTACAGTAGTATTAAAATAGCACATAAAAAATAGAAATAACGACAAAAGCATGCAAATAGTGCAAAAGCATATGTAACATAGCATGCAAATGTAAATACTATATAATGTAAATGGCACTAAGAAATGTTTCTTCATCTGAAATCATAACATCATTTGCAAGTAAGCAGTTGACCAATCGAAAGCGACAGCTGACAACTTGTTTTATGAAAATTCTTTGATCAACTCACGAAGCCAGCATTCCAATTAGCCATCAGTTGATGTGTCGGTAAACGATGCCAAGCAGGCACTAAATTGCTATTTCTTGTCCATTTCAATGTTTTTTACGGCATTAATTACCTTCAGTCTGTGGTTTTATTCTTTTTTCTACCTCTTAAGCTGAGTGTGAATTCACGCGGATTTCTTTCAAAAATGTTTTCGAGGAGGAACATTGTCAAGTCGTTTCCTTGTTAAGTAAATTTAATATCTTCATCCAGAAGTGAGAAGGGATTGAAGAGCCGTATATATTTTTATTTTACGCTATTTTCAAAGTAAATTGATGAAATAGAAGGAGTGTGGGCGAACTTAAAAAGTAAGATTTTGATGTTTTGGCAGACATTATTTGTTTTGGAAGTCAACAAACGATAATATAATGCTGAAGAGAAAGTCTAAAAAAGTCTTCCATTAATTTCTACAATAACGTAAAACTTTAGAAAGTTGAGATGATGTTACAAAATAATTCCTCATATTCATTATCGTAGCTGTTATCTATGTTCTATATAAATCTTTTAAGAGAATTTATTTTAATATTAAACGCACTATAAAAGATATAATGCAAGTTCTACTGTTTTTCATGATCTTATCGCAGTACTGGTATATTTTTTAGAACACATAATTGCTATTTATGATAAACTTTATAAAAAACTAGCTGAAGTACATGTTCTTCGCACTGGAATGAATGGACTTTTTGATATTACGATTTGTGGGGATTACTATTTATTGTAATAAAGAGATATAGCAAAATGGATATCGCTTTATTTTGTGTTCAATAACCATGCATACCGAATTTCAAGGCAATCGCTTGTACGGTGCAGAAGGCCATGCGGCGTAGCGCAATCTAGTGGAGAGTTTTAGCAAAACGGATACGGCGGAAATATTCTTCGCATTCAGATATCGATGAATACGAAATTTCAGGACGATCGGCTGGACAGCCCTGACGACGCGACATCTAGTGGCAAATTATATAGGAAAATGGATAGCGCCCAACTCTTCCCTGTGTTCAAATATCTATGTATACCTATTTTCATAGCGATCAGTTGCACAGTCAAGAAGTGATACACTGCAGCGCGATCTAGTGGTTAATTAAAGTAATGATTTGCTACAGTGCCTTCAAGTGGCGAGTTATAGCAAAATATTCTCATTGTTCAAATATCTATGTATACTGATTTTCATAGCGACCGTTTGAATGGTCAAGAATTTGGCCTGCTGCAGCGTCATCTAGTGTCGAGTTAAAATAATAATGCATTGCAGTGCCATCTAGTGGTGAGTAACATCAAAAGGAACACAGTTAGAATATATTCTTCGTGCTGAAATGTGTAAGTATAAGAAATTTTATGCCGATCGGTCGAACGGTATAGAAGTTGATGCGTTGCAGCGCCATTTAGCGGCAACTTACAGCAAAATGGATACTGAAAAATATTCTCCGTGTTCTAATATCCGCGTGTGCCAAATTTCATCGTAATTGGTTGGACGATATTCGAATAGTAAACGGCTAAACGGAATAGAATTCGACGTTCTGCTGCGCCACCTAGTGGCAAGTTAGAGGAAGACTGATAGCATAAAAAGCTTCTCAATGATAAAAGACTTAGGTGAACCAAATTTCATGGTGCAACGGTGCTGGAGTTTTTCAACCTCAACATTCATTTTTATCTATAACCAGTGTCATTATATATCCCAGTCTCAATTAAAATCTAGTTTCAAATCTAAGCCTCGCCAAAGTGCCAACATACGCCATTTTGCAAGAGTTTTTTCAGGAAATCATTCGACGCATTGACTTAGCAGCAATCAATATGGGAAATGGTTCGGCCGCAAAAAGTAAAGCACACATTTGAAAAGGGGAATCCCTTAATACAGCCGAAATTTTTTAAATTACCAACTATAACGTGTTTTATTCATCGTTACTCCGATGTATTAAATGAGAAGATTTCAATTTTCTGAAATTTGGCGGAATTCCCCCAACTTAAATCAATGTACTCAATTGGCGAGAATTCTGAATATAGATCGCTTGAAATCCCTTAATAACTGCATTATTTCTTCACGGATCATTAAAATTTAACGCTGTATTCTAATAAACCTTTGCACTTGTTTTCAAAAATCTATTTCCTTAAGCTCTCAATAAATTGCGCCAAGCCGAAAACTGTGCAAACCGCTAGAACTCACTTTCTCAAAATCAGCATTTGAGCCATTTTATTTTTTCGCCAAACTAAAAAAAATTACATATTAGCCTCGGAAATCTTCAATTCTTATTGTTTTGCGTATAAAACATTTCATTCCTGCTCCGATTTCCCATGCACACGATATTATAATAAAAAATTAATAATCTTACAAATATAAACTAACAAAAAAATCATTATTATTCTTTTATTTTTACTTTGAGAATTTAAAACATCTTATTCGGCAAAATCGCCACACATGGCAACCACGATCCTTATTTCACACTTTTTTCACTACAGGGGTTACAATTACGGAAAGCTTTTTGCGTGGAGACCATAAAAAATCTCTTAAATTCCGGGAACGGGTGGACTTTCAAAGTTTTAAAGTGGACTATGATTTATTCTATATTATTTTACATATCTGTGCAAAATTTCAGGCTGATAGGTCCATTTTTGTGGATTTGTATACAACTCAAATCCACAAACAAACAAACAAACAAACATAATTTCATTTTTATTTATAAGATAAGTAATAACAGACGATATTGTTAGCAATAAGTTGATTGATACGCAGCTACGCTCCGAATTGGATTATCCGAGCGTAAATACAGGTAAATTATCACTTCCTCATCGGGGAGCCCAATGTTTTAAATCAAAGAAATAAACTTTCTATTTACGATAAGTTCCAGCTATGTGAATTTTTCATGATACGAGAAAAAATATATAAATATGGATTTTTTTTTCAATAAAAGGTATTCGTGCTTCTAGTGGAAACACACGCTTCAGGATTGATTATCCCTAATCATGGTATCAATACATGGGTCCAAACATATTGTGGCTAGTTTGTGCGGTTAACTTATTAAAAAATTCGCCTAGAGTTTCGTCCTGAATGAGCAAATTTATGCGACAACTTTCAAGTAGTAAGTTAACTCTCTGCCTTTAACCCTTTGATGCGCAACCCTTTCCCAATGCTGAAAAAAGGGCAGCCGTTGCCATCGTCCGACTTAACTACCAGCAAGATGGCGGATGCTAGTAGTTAACTCTAGCGATGGCAACGGCTGCCCTTTTTTCAGCAGTGGGCAATCTATCCAGTTGTTCTCGCATTCTTCCATTTTTAAGCAGATGTCAGTGCTGTTAAAAATAATCGCGACTATTTTTTTACGGGAAATGACGTGCTAAAAAGTAAAGGATACTCGTGGAGCTATGTCACTCGCAACTATTTTTATAGAAACCAAATTTATTCTTCGTCACTGGCAACAGTCAAAACTTCCGAGTTTGGTGTTCCTAGAGTGGGAACACTGCGCGTTAAAGAATTAAAGGAGAACAAGATATTTCATCAAAATCACGAATTAGTTTTCTGCCACATACGAAGCCAGCTTTTATGCTTATCGTTGTAAATTGGTGTAAAATAAAAACGGATAACTCACAAGAAAATGTTTTGTGGTAAGACGATTTAGAATCGCTTTTTCTTTCAACGTACATATTATTCAAAGATTTTTCAAAAATTTCTTGTCAAGCTTTTAAGCTTTGCATTCAAAGTTTCCAGAAACGATAAGGAAAGCATGAAGAAAGAAAATAGCTACAGTTATTTTTATAGTGGCGTCTCTCGCCCGTTTTATGATACGGAAACTGCAGTACTGTTTCTAAATACTACTTTTCCTGGATATTGATGTGATACAGACCTTTTATTTCTATATGTGGAAAGAATAAATATATTTTAAAGAAATATTTACATTACTTTAAAAAATATTTTTGAATGCGTAACCTGAACTGACACGTTTAATATTTGATTTTCTGCGTTGAGGAAGATATTAAAAGGACCAGAATGTAAAGCATATTTTTCGATTCAATATTTTGCCCAGCCAAATCTACTAAATCTAAAAATACGAAATTTTGTACGTGCGCTTTTTAACATACTTGACAGATTTGATAGCATTTTCAAAATTCGTAACGTACGGGGGTAGGGATTCACTACGTTCTTTTCATATATCTCTCAGTGTATATAAAAGTATTTCCATAAAATTCTTGCTTAAAGATACAACACTCATGAATACCTGAAAATATATTTTAGAGCCCTTAAAAATTCGTCCCGAGGACGATAGATGACCACTCTTTCCTTTTCTGACATGTCTTAAAAACCCAAAAGAAACAATAAATACATAAATACATAAATGAATCTATAAAATTCTTGCTTTAAAAGGTAATAAATTCGATTCCTATGTTTTAGCTCAGCTAGCCTGCAATTACAAAACTTTTTTTGGAAATTTGTTTGAACTTAATGTTAAAAAAATATTTTTTGATACAGCCAATGAATGTGAGAAAAACAGAAACTTAAATTTAATTTGATATATTTATTTAAAATAAATGAATGTGAGAATCACATACAATCGTATCATGCAAATATTTCGAAGTTAGAAGTAAAATGGTACAAACGAAGAAATATTTATGCATAACTGCGTATGCATACATTATGCTACTGCATATTCATTATGCTTTTAAGATGAAATATGTATTTTAAAGTATATCACAGATAAGTTACAACCATCTTTTTTCAGACTTCAGGTACTCATTTATAATAAATGTGTTTTTAAAAATTTATAATAAAAGTTTCTAAAAAACTTAAATAATTTATTTTCGAAGGTTTTTAACTTAATGAGTAGGAAAATGAAATAGGAGTTTTGAATAGATTTATGGAAACAAATTCTCCCTTGAATACCCTGAAAATTAATGTGTTTTAAACATAGATTTTTGGAATATTATGTAAACAACTATTTTTTTATTTTACCTCAAATCTTACAGTCATTCTTATTTTTTATTCGTATTTTTAAACAACTAAAATGTAAAATTATTTCTCAGGTAATTCTTTACATTATTATTAATGTAAGTAAATGGTTCTTTCGAGAAATACGATGGTTCAAATTTTAAAATACAGTTAGACTTGTTTATATAAATTTCTTCTTAGGAAACAAATCAATTATAACATCAATAAATACTTCCCGTACAGTCTTCAAAAAGAATTTATGCTATTACAATTTGCTTGATTTATTTTTTTTTAAATGCAACAACTTAAGAAATTATAAACTTAAATTTGCACGTTAAATGCCCTTTTACAGTTAAGCTGCACTTTTTTCTTTGATGGTCCAGTTGTGTCAGCAATTAGAAGCTTTAAAAAATCTAGTCGAAGGACTAGTAAAAATTGCAATTTAGGATTTTTTTTCTGTTCTTAACACTTCAATGATTTTTTTTTCTTCCTGTGTGATGTAAACGGGGACACACACACACACACACACATGTATATTTATACATGTATATTTAAATTGAAATCACTATTTGCTATTGGTGTTGAATCCCTAGGAGCACAACTAGTTCTAAAGACGTTCAAAACACGTATTTTGAGCTAGTTGTAATCTAGGGATTGTTGTTAATTTTTTTTCTGCACAGTTGAGTTTATTTTGTGATATGGCGAGTCTACATGAGGTTCATCTGCCTACGGGGGCAGAGTGCCTTGATTGGAGGACTTTTTAAGGTGTTCAACGCGTATACACGTTACATCCTGAGTAAACCGACCAAAACTCCGGACCGTTAGATTGACAGCCGCGAAGTAGTCCTGAACACGGGACCTTAAACTTCAACCCGGTTTCATTTAGAGTGTCTCCACGTCATTTAAAATCACATATTATTACTAGTTCTTGGTAAGACTTGCAGCACATAGTAACAGGAATAAAAAAAGTAGGTTAAATATTTTCAAGAGAAATTATGCAGTATGTATTGGGAACGAAACGATATAGTTTACTAGAAAACCTTGTTTTGTATCTTAAGAAAAGTTTTTGGAGATAATCTATTTCAAAATAAGAAACGCTGATAGTTTTGATAATGAATAAAAGTTATTACCAAGATAATTATTTTTTTTTGTACCAAACTCACTTATTAAATCATTCAGCTACAGCGTCATAAATATTTCAATCTCTTAAATGATTTACTAACTGAGTTCAGTTATATATTTTTAAATACAGTTCTCGAAACACCGTTAAATGCTTTAAAGTTTCTTTGTCTTCAAATGAAATTACTTACAGTTTAGTTTTAAATAAGAACATTTTAATGTAAATAATTTCAATTAAAAATTATATGCTTATTTAAAAGTGATACTCATATTACTTTTTCCTGTTTTTAGGTATCCTGGGTGTTTTGTCGTGTTTATGTTTACATGCCTCTCGGAGGAATTGTAGTAGATTCTCCCCCTCCCCCTTTTTTGGGAGGGGGGGGTGGCGGCTAGGGAGGGGCTGTTGACTTGGAAAGAGGAAAAATAAATTTAGAAAACAATAGATCTTATGATAAAACACAGAAAGGAAATAGCACCATTGAACATTTGAAAGTACTTGAGCCAAAAATAAAATATTCTAATCTGAATTGGTAATTTTTGAAAAGAATAAAAATTAAAATTATCCACTTTATTAGTGAAAACAAGATGAAATGGATCTGAAAATTAATTTTAATTCCAAATTTGTGCGTCGGTCGCTTAATATGTGACTCTATCTCAGAAACGATGAAAATAAATATCATGATTTTTTTCAAATTTCGTCCATTACACGGGGTTATTAAGTAAAGAATATTTTAGAATATAATGAGTACACTGAGAATCATTTTCAGTTGGGGAGCGTTTAATGTGAAACTGATTAATTGAAGGACATGAAGTGAAGTAATGAATAGAAGAGTAAGGAATAGGACATTGGAACGAAATACCCGGGTTCGATTCTATGGTAATCAAAGACTACCATGTATAAACAACCAACGTAATTCGTGGATCCGCATGCTCTGCGTCTTAGCTTCACACATAAGACAAGGATGCATAGGCAAAAAGTATTCGCTTTCCTGAGATATTAAATAGTTTAAATTTTTTGGGTTTATTATACAAGGCGAGTCACAATTCCCTCTCCGTTTGTGGAAGGTTTTAAAAAAAATAATGTTATACCAATACAGCAACAAAGTTGACAAAGTTGAGAAAGAAACATTACAAGTTTTCTTTCACAAATAACGAGCTTCTTCGTCTTTGGATTGGCCGAGGTTCTGATGCCGACAATCGCCTTCTTCCGTGGTCACCTCGCTCTCCAGACCTATCACCATGCGATTTTTTTTCATCCTGTTGCATAAAAGATCGCTTGTTTGTGCTCGTTTGCTATGCCACGTGATTTATAAGATTTATGCCAAAGGATCACAACCGCATTTTCTACCGTTGATCGTGACATATTAAAGAGAGTGTGGGCTTGACATCTTCCGCATCACGAAAGGTTCACTTATTGGACATTTATGAAACAAATCTGGTAACATTTTTTTATTCAATAAAGTCAACTTTGTTGCTGTATTAGTAACATAATGTTTTATGAGCTTTACAAACACGGGGGAATTGTGACACACCCTGTATTATATTGTAAGAAACTTTTAAACACATTGTAAATCATTAACATTACAGTAATATAAATTTTAAAGTAATTTATCAGCTGTCAAATCTTAGAGGTAAAAGTAGAAATTTTATTGAATCTAAAATTGTTCAGTAAAGTCCTGATTTTATACGATTGCTTTGAAAAATCATCACTAGATAAAAGTTATAGAACTAATGAAATAATATTTTCAACTATTATTTTTACTCTTTACAACACTTTGATGATTATCACGACTACAGCAAAAATAAATATAAAAATATTGATAAGCGAAAAGGAACTATACAAGCTTCGTTCTATAATTTAGAATTCTGTCAAGAAACACTGAAATTTTTCTAAATCACGAATACTGATTGTTTGCCTTTATAATCTGAAGTACCTTAAATTTAAAACATATAATTTCCGTTTCTCGAAAATTGGAAGATTTAATAGAAAGCCTTTGTATAAATGCGATTTCAGTTCTAACGCAAAACGCAAATGTTTTCCCTGAATAGTTCCTCATCAATCTTAAGAGATTTTGCAGTCACAGTTTGAAAATCCGATAAGATTTTGGAACGAAAAATGGTTTTTGTCGCCTTTTTCATGATAAAACTGTTCATTCGTAATGTGTTCAAAGGAACACTTTTTAAAGTAATTTTATTTACGGAATACTGGTTTTTACAATGTTTATATTTTATTTCTTTTCGCAAATAAAGGAAATGTTCTTCTTAGATAAAACTTTAAGTTACGTGAAAGCACTCAGAAAACTGCAACCAAATTATCATTCAGTTATAATAAAATTCGAAAGATTTTTTTTTTGCTCTAGATTTTCTAAGGACGTGAGAACTATACTTATCACCAAAATTTCGGAATTTTAAATGCCTGTAGTAATCTATTTTGCAACTTCTTATTCAATTTATTAACTTCAGAAACGAGAAGAATAATAAATGCTTTGAATACATAAAATAATTTTAAAAATATAAGTGTAGTCTAGACTTATTTTTAAAATAATTTTATATGCTATTGCTGGATTCTCTCGAAGAAGAGAATCCAGCAATAGAAATCCACTTTCCCCTTAACCCTTTCATTTATATTTACGTTAATAAACAAATATTTACGTTATATTTACTTTGATAATCAAATAATTTAGCATGTAATAAAACGGAAAAAAATCTTATTAAAAGCATAGATTAAAAATACTTTCTCAAGGCAATCAACAATTTTCAAGACAATCGTATACATTTGCACTGACACCACTACTTATTGAATGGTTCATTCATTTGCATTTGTCGTTACTGAGTTGCTTCCACTATGGCCACAGAAAGCTATTAAAAGACCCATGCCGGGAAGCTACGATGGGTACAAAAGACCAATTTAAGTTAGGACGTTTTTGCAACGACGGGAGCAAACGACTTAAAGTAAATAATACTCTAAAGTACACATTTACTCATTATCTCTACAACTTGTCTTTGCTATTATACGTTAAAAGACTGCTAAATACCCTGTAGAAATTGAGAACTGTAGATGCTATCAAACTATTTCAATACAGTAGGTACATGGCTTACATATATGAATTTTCTAGTAGTGGATGAAATCAAGTTGATTTTCAAAATTATTTTCATCTTACCATAACAAGAAATAATGATCCTTTAAATGGCTAAGTAAGACTGATATTTTATAGTACTACAATCGAATGGAATATCCGTTATAGAAATATCCCAATTGCTGCAATGAATTTTCAATAAACCAAACCGCGATAATTAGTCAGTGAGATCCTGGATCCTGAGTAACTGCTCATCAAATTGCAATGCTTCATATTAAAAATTTGAAAAAGTATTTGTTCTGATAGAAAAATGAATTTTAAAACAACTTTCGTGACACCTTAAGACTGTTTTTGGTTATTTAAAAAAACTATTTACAAAGGGATTTTATATTTATAAGCTTTAATGGTTAAAAAACTTTATTTTGTCAAGTTTCATAAGTATTCTGAGAAAATAGAAACCGTAGCGCGCATTCAAAAATATTAAAGCTACTTCGTTGAAATGCTACTTCACTTTTGCAAACTATTTATATTCCAAACGCTTTTGTTCTGAATAATCGCATCAATCTCAAATGTTTTATATTCAAACTTTAAAAAAGGAAACAGTTTTTGAATGAGAAATGACTTTCGATGCGCTTTAAGATAACCCATGTCTAATGCTAGTTCAGGGAAGAAAATATACATAGAAAGGACTCCAATTGTAAAACTCTGATGATGTACACCAGTCGTTTTCTTTCTGAAAATAAATTGTAATTTATCTTTAGTAGATTGTACGTTTAATAAGCATTCAGATAGCAATTGGTACCACATTGCTAATGAAAAACGATAAAATCGCAGGCTTTCATAATTTATTTCTGTTCTTTTAATAAAAACATATTTCCGGAAAATATAACACCAACTCCGAAAGTAGTTTTTTGTTGTTGGTGTAAATAAAATTTGGGTTTATGGAAGTAAATTCCACCCATTATAGAATGAAATCTAGAAAGAAAATAAACGACAACAATAAAAGCTTTGCTTAGATGAGAGACGTTTTAATGCCTGTTGACTAAATGGGTAAAACATGAGAAAATTCACCAATTAATGATCATTTGAAAACACCGCTGAAGTGTAAATAAAATTTGTTTACCGAGTCTTCAAGAAATAGTTATAAATTAATATAATATTTTTAATATAAAAAATTTATAAATTTTATAGGTGAGTGTTCTTTTTTTTACAGCAATTGATATAATTAGTCACATGCAAAAAACTTTAATTTGACTACTTATTAGACAACTACTAATCAAACAAAACTGTTTCTTAATCAGTTTTTAAGTGAATGTTATGATATGTGAAAACCCGATTACGACTTTCTTTGCATTTCCGCGTGATTTAAAGTCGACTTTAGTACACTATATTTTTTCTATATGTTTATCGCATAGACAATTATTCATTTTAGTTTGTTAGTTGTAAGGCTTTATTTCAATTTTGAACATTGAAAACTGTTTGAAAACCAATTTAATTTTAGTTCTGATTTCATTAAAATTACCAAAAGGACATTAATTTCATTTATGCATTCCGTGAACATACTGATTCTTGCGTTATTAGATCAGGTCCAAAGTAATATTGAGCAAACAGTGCGTAGGTGCTGCAGAAATACATGCATGAAAGGATTTAAATTTCCTCTTCATTATCCGATGTAGCGTCACATAAGCTATATGAAAACTGCGATTATACACACATTACATTTTCATGTTTGGACAGCTTAATATCCAGTGCTTTACCTCGGGATTTAATATGCTTTTATGAGAACGGTTGAGTATTTTGGCAAATAACTCTAATCTATGCAATCATTACTGCATGAACATCGGAGCTTTCATAATTGCATTATCAAGATTGATAACAGACGTGAAACAGTTATTTTGGGGCATGTAAGTGGTATATTTATTATTTATAAGCAACAGGAAATTACTAGAAATTCAGTGCAAAATCAAAGTAATTAACAAGAACACGAATTATTGAGAAGTAAATAATACATTTAATACAGCGATCAAGAGAATGGACTTTAACGCCACTAACTATAAATATTGTTGAGCAAGGGCTGT
>JAWZYV010018128.1:0-29011 GCA_038373885.1 Cheiracanthium punctorium
ATACATTTGCATGATTAGCTTCAGCAGCTTCGGTCTCTGCGATGATGACTAAGAAAGATACATGAGAGCAACTTTTAGGTCACTTATACCCTGCCAGCAGTGATTTTCCAAAAATCTCAAAATTGATTTTTCAGTATTTTTTTAGAAATGCTTCAAGCAACAATTTTATGGCTATCTATTTTTTTCTTTCAGATATAAAGCGGAAAAGAAGAGGCCAAAAGTATGTTTTGGCCTTTAGGTGCTGGATTTTGCAAAACCCTCTTACCAAGAGCTTGAAGTGCAAAAACAACTAATATGCCAAATTCCGTATTATGCACTAGTTGAGTATTATTTATACTTGGTCAGGAATAAGGGTCAGATCCTTGGCAAACTGAACCAGTTTTGGTATGCTGTACCATTTTGAAAAATGTATGGGAAGATGATTAAACCTCCAAGGTCCCAAAAAGTTTTATCATTCTCTACTTCTTCACCCTTTTACAAAAGAAATGGATTCTTCATAAAATAGGGATTATCCAATGATCCATCCAGTTTCCAGTGCTTAGTCAGCAATGGATACTGGAAGAATTTACCCCAGAATAATTCATGAGAGAAGATGGTTCAACCGCTCCTGTGAATATAACTAAAAACATTTCAGCATAAGGACATTTTAACACTAAAAGCATAAAATATACAATATAAATCTGATATGGACAGCACATGACATCCCTGTACGTCATTAAATCAAATATTGGTGCACTTCATCTGAACTTATTCTGTTTGAAAGAGATACAATATGCAATAATACTAAGATTAGCCAATTTCTAGCCAAATATTTGAGATATCATGAAGCTGGGTTCAATTTAAAAATTTATTTTTGGCACTTAATTAGGCAAAATTTCACCAAAAATCGCCAAACCTGAGATAGTTAGCGAGATTTTGGCATAGCATAAATAGTGACCGAAAGTCTTTTGATGACCCTGTGAATAAACAGATTCGACTGTGGGAGACAAAGTGAAAAACCCTAAAATTTAACTATGCAAATAAATTAAGAAATTAGCCAAATGATCACAAAAAAAGATCATTTTTATACATGCAACAGAGCAAAATATACTTTTCAAATTTAATCGGAAGACTTATTGTGTTAGTGATTAAATCTTTTACAAACAAATGCAGATATTTTAGGTAGATTTGATCTTAAAATCCAATTGTAACTTTAAAAAAATCATAAGTGTATTTTAATACTATAAATTTGTAAAAAATTTAAAATGTAAAATAGGGGTCTATTTTTAATCTTACTGCATTAGAGATTTAAACAGACGAATGCTAAAGAAAAAGTAGTCAACTGAAAAAAAGGATTAATTCTGCATTTTCGTAGAATCCGGAAGATTTCTTTTACGGAGACCTTAAAAAAGTACTGTTTTTCTGAAAGACTTCAGGAAAATTTGGCAGGTATGCAAGAGGAAGAGAGAGAAAACTTTATAGGAATGTTTGAAGACCTAGAATGGTCATTTAAAAGCCCTGAAATCCAGAGCAGACCTGGAAAACAATCAGGTCAGGATTAAATTACCCAGTTGATTGCAATCAAAAAAAAGAAATGCACAATTAAATGTTACAATAATTCTAAATACAAAGTCATGGGCGCCTATCGAAATTTTTTAGGGTGGAGGCAAATTAAATAAATAAATAAATAAATAAAAATTAGAAGAGGACAAACTTCGAATCTGTAAGATTTTTGTTTCTGATTTTTCTTTGTAATGCAATTTTATCACTTTATTTTATTTATTTATTATTATTATTTTGTAATTCACTTTTACATCATAAGACAATAATGCTTAAGAAGTGCCCTACCTTGCTTTTAAAGTATAAATATGCACACATTTTAAAATTTTTAATCTAATTTATAACTAGCTTATTCATTTTTTAAAATTCATTAATCAGTCGAGCAGAGGACTTAAAAGGCATTTGGAGTGTATTCCAGTTAGATTGTGGGGGGGAAAAAAAATCGGCCCAAACTCCAGACCGCTAGATTGATAACCGGACGAAAGGCCTTACACTTCAATTGTGTACCACTATTGGAGTCAGAAGAGTGTTCTGTTAAGGCAAAGCTATACAAGGGCAATCTGCCTGGGGGGGGGGGGTGTGCTTTGGGCAGAGGAATTTTCAAGTTCTAAAGCATATTCATGTAATATCAGGATGACACTGACATAGTTTTTTGCATCATGATATTGCAATGATCTCAGGTTAGTACTAATAACGCAAACTTTACATCAAGAGTCAAATAATTTTGCTTTTCTTTAGAACGACATCAAATTACACATGTAAGAAAAATGTTCATTTTCAGCCGTGAGAAGAATGGGAGCACAGCTATTATATGTATATATTTAGTTCTCAAATTAAATTGCTAAACATTAAAATCTATTCAGATTTAAAACACACAAGTCATAAGAGAGCTAAGCCTCCCGCTGCTAATATACACATGCACCATCAATTATTTCATCCCTCTTCCCAACTTATATATCAATCCACCTGCTTTTTCTTTGTACAAAAACTAAGTCTCACACATTCACAGAGCTCACCGAAACACATTCGCATATCCCAGCTTGCCCTTGCTGTGAAAATACATCGCTCACGGTGAAACCACCTGAATCCACATGTAATAAAAATAAAAATAATCCTTCTGCAGCACCATGAACCTAACCCCTATGAAATAAATATTTAAGTAGGATTATGCTTGATATTATGAAAAAACGTATATTTTTGCATTTGATTTTCATAATAAAAATTCTGGAAGCATGTAAGTGAAAAATTCCAGAAATCTGGATAAATTCTGATATACAAACCTCCCTGCTCTAAAACTGCCACTGATCATAACCTATGAAAATTCTTTTAAGCTCTGTAGAAGAGTTATAAATGTGAAAGACACTATTTTCAATGAAAAGTTTCATTTTATAATTCTTAACAACATATATCAAGTTTGTTGCATTTCAAATAGTTGAATATCACTAAAATACGTTTTAAAGAATGACTGCCCATAGAGCCTATGGTACTAAAATTCTTTTGGGTGGCCCAGTAAATAAACTATTCAGTAGACTGGAACCAAAAATGAAGGTGCACAATTAGAAGTTACAACAATCCTAAGATTATACGAGTTATGTACTAACGTATGTACAGTTATTAGGAAAAGTAGTCAAAATGGATTTGCTGTTGATCGAAAGGGATTGTACATGCATGTATATTTATGAACATACATATGTGCTTTCTTTGAGGTGTTTCTAAAAAACTTTTCAAAGGAAATTGAGAGATAGTCGAAATCTATTTTTTTTCCATCAAAATTTCCATACTGAAAAATTTTACCATGACTACACTTCCTTTTACTTTGTACAAGGAAGTAAAAATACAAATAAAGCTTGAAAGTTTATATGCCACACAATAACAAAAGACAGGAAAATATATGAAAATTAAATATAAATTTTAACATTTTTTCATTAATAGTACAGAAGAACTAAAAATGCTTTCATAAAGATATTAATTATAATTACTTGTACAGATGTGGATGGTGCTTTAACAGCTGTCATTTGTGATCCAATGATTATTAATGGCCTTACATTAGCAGCTGCAGTGCTGGCTGTTGGTAGCGGTACTGGCTGAGCAGTTGAGGTAACTGGTTTAGTTCCATCTACAGCCATGACCAGCTTAGATCCATCATTTGACAAATTTCTCATTTTATTAGCTGCTAGCAAAGTCTTCACGGTTTCTCTTTTTCTTGGAACAGTTTGAATTATAGATGCTTTTCCAACGGTGTTTACCACTGCACCAGGCTTGGGCTTTATCAGTATTGGAGAATTGCAACGCAAGATGTTTGGTCCAGTTGGCATTCTAGGTGACAGATTAAATGGCAGTGGTAACACACTTTGACTTGTACTTTTTAACACAAACTAAATTGGCAGTCTTGGTATTGTTTGATGATATAATGACTGGGGAACTCACAGGAACTACGGGACGAGGAGTAGCAGCAGACGTGGCCACAGTAGTTGTAGTTGTTGTAATAGTAGTAACTGCTGTAACAAGTTCATCTTCTTTTTCTCGAGCAAGTAATCTTCTCACCTAAGAAAATTAATTGAAACCTTGACTACTTTCATTTTCCAGAAAATTTGGCAAGTTTATACGTTTTTTAAAATAATTAAGGTTAGTACATTTTTTTAACAGGTGGGAAAAAATATCAGGGCAAAAATAATGCATGGCACACTAAATATGAGTACTTTCATTTTTTTTAATTACAGCCCGTTTCTCTAGTTTTTCTAACTTTTCAGGCAAAGGCTTTTTTGCTGGCAAATTTCTTAAACCTGATAAGAAGTTAAATGAACTTAAGTTCTTCATATTGATAATGCTAATACTATGCTAATTACTCATATTGATAATGCTAAGTGCAACTTGGATTTAAAAAAGAAAAAAACCACTTCTCTAATTCAAAATCATTGTTGTTTTAAGATCTTTCTTGTCTACTTAGCACTTTGGTCATGCTTGCTGAATTTTACAGAAGTTACGGAAAGTTAAAACAACTGCCACCGTGCAAATTATCCTGTATGACAGCAAATTTTCAATGCTAAACTTATTACATGAAAGTCTTTAAAATCGTATTATGTCTATATTAATTATTTTCGGCTTGATGATAGCACATATGCACGTTCGTTGCCCTTTGCTGTAAATTTTGCACGTCCGAAAAGGGTTACATTTTGTATTAATCAATGTTTAAAAATCATGGATAATTCCACATTCAACTTCCTTTATTCAAAAATTAGTTATAAAATATTAGCCTAAAGTTTGTCTAACTGGTAAAATTTCGAGAGAAGCTACTTTCTCGAGGCAAATTTCGTCATTATTTGAAGGGAAAGAAATGTAAGAAAAGCTGTTTTTCATCCACTAAATATGTTTATGATTGATAAATTTACTAGCCTTAATGGCTACAAAACAATCACACATAGGGGTGATTGTGGAACTTGTTCAAAAACTCTGAAAAGCGCATGGTGCAAGTAGTGTTGTTTTAAACTTTTGCTTGCAACAATAAGTGAACAAACTTAATAACCATTTTTTAATCAATAATAGTTAAATTATTATAACAGGGTGTCTACCAAATTTCTGAAAGTCAATTTCCTGACTTTTGGGAGGTCCCGGGAAAAAAATTCCTGACCAATGCATTTTACTTTAGGAAATTGCACAGTGCCCCCTCCCTTGTCTTTACATTTGCATATTTTGTACAACTCCTTGAAATCAATTTTAACTGAAGTATACAGGATTAAGCTCTCATCTATTGAGAAACAGAAGTAGTCGCACTTTCTGATAGAATTAACTAACTGTTCTTGGAAATACGGTCCTAAACCATAAGTCACCACGTACGCTAATTTGTCTTTTACTCTCCCGTCACGATTGATGAGCCCCATTTCCCCCTCCTTAGACAAACACATTGCTTGATGCTTTCACGGTCCGAAAAATGCATTGCAGTTGCTTTCGGTTTTGAGTCTGACAATTAGAGAGAAAGGGTAAAAAAAAAAGGACACGAAAAAAAAAAATTGATTCTTTTGGTGAATTTTCCGGACCCATTATCCAATTTCCTGGTTTTTTCCAGACTTTCCGGACCCATTTTCCAATTTCCCGCCTTTTTCCAGACTTTCCAGAGTGGTAGACACCCTGTATAATAAATCCTGCTATTTTAAATTTGAGAAACTGGATGTTAAAGGTTTCATTCGCTTTTGCCAATTCATGTGTTATGTAATTCGATCAATTTAATATTTTTATAATAGACATTTGCATTTTATTTTTAAATTCAGCTCTTAAAAAACCAGTATATATTGATCATGCAATTGCTTTTGTTTTGCAATTTTTATAAGATGTATAGATGAGTGATAAATGTTACATTCAATGGATCTGTAACAAGGTTAAAAATTAACTTTTTTTAAATGAAAGATTTGGATAATGCAAATTTTTTAGAGATCCTTTCAGCTTTGAATTATCCAAGTTGCACACAATGTATATATAGTGCACTCGGTGTAGTGTATATATAGTGGAGTATATATATATACAATGAAACCTGTTTTTAAAGACCACCACCAGGACCAAGAAAATGTGGTCTTTAAGGAGGGTTGGTCTTTGAATTCAGGTAATATGATACATTTTGACAAAATTGTAAGTCGAAAGTGACCATGCACTCATTCCTGATTTATTTAAACTGATAACCTCAATTTTTTCTTTCAATGCCAGGAATTTTTGAAAAACTTTACTGGTTTCCATTGTTATTAAAAATGAAAATAAAAAATGAAGAAAGCAAAATTAATATGAAATAATATTCCTTGCAATAGCTATCGTAATTTTGTTTCTGAGAACAAATCACGTTGTAAACATAAACACAGGCTATGTGTTGAATTTTGCGTGCTTAGTTCTCGCCAGTATCGGCATTGCTCATTGGTTGAAACAGTGACGTCATTCTCAGTGTAGTATTTTCCTACGGTGCGCAGATTTTGTGATGGAATTATTTTTCGAAGTAATGTTTTAAAAGAAGAAAGCGTGCGTGTGCTGAACGATTCACTGTAATGTCTAAATGCATAAAATTCTATTTTCAGTAAATATCCTTCAAGAAGCAGTAACACAAGTAACTGCGTGCGTGCCGCTATTGCGTTTAGTGACTCCATGGATTATTTAGTGAAGCTGTGTTACAACTCAACTAAACAAGTATCAACTTTCATTTTCATCATACCGTGTGATTGCTGATCATCTGAACAATGAACTTACTCAAATAGGGGAAAATAAGAAATTTTTAAGAATTCCAGATCGTTCAAATAGGATTTTAAATAAATTTGTTTCTTATACATAGTGGTCGTTGGTCACGTCAAGCAGGAGGTCGTTCAATAAGAAAAAATCATTTATAATTATATGGTACTCGGGGCTGCTAAGACATGGTCAAACAAGACCAGGTGGTCGTTCAACACAGGTTTTACTGTAGTGCAATCTACCTTAGAGTTTTTCATGAGTAATGCTTTTCATGCTGCCCTCAAAGCTAAATTCAAGAATTGAAAGGGGGAGGGGGGGAAATACTGGACTGATTTTGTGTTAAATGAGAAACATACCAATGAGAAAATATGAGTGCAAAACTATCAAACAAACAGAAAATTATCTACCTGGAGATTTAAAAACACCCAGATTATCAATCATACTTGTAATTAAAAAGCAATTAGCTCAGAATAGGTCTCCTGAAATGCAGAATATCCTAACATCCTTGCGTTAGAATATCCAAAGTGCATAGTCCTGTCATCAGAATTGGATGCTCTTTGAAAAATGTGCGAAATCTTCCAGGGAGTATGTTTGCAGAATTGTTTTTTTAATTTGAAAGATTTCATTTTGCTGTCAGCAACCAAATCACTATTTGGAATCCCCAGGATAGATATGACATGTAAACAGACAGCCTTATGGAGGCTTTAAGGAGTTACTCTGAGAACAGATAAAGCTTGGGAAGGAAAGAGAAAAAAACCTGTATTTTTCTGAATACCAAAATTAGTTGCCTGGAGTAAAGGAAAAGCTGTCCGCAGTTGCGTAGGCAGGATTTTATTTTGGAGGGTCTGTGTGTCAAACTGCAAACTAAGTTTCAAGTGTAAGCTAAATATCAAATTGTAAGCTAAGTAAAGGGTCCCATTTTTGGGAGCTGCAGCCCCCCCCCTCCCCCGCTCTGGATACAACCCTGGCTGTCAGATATTTAAAAATAGGACAAAAAGGCTTTTTTTAACAAACAAAAAAATCCTACGATACCTAAACTTTTATTTAGTAGTAATAGTCTCCTTTTAAGCTTTTGGTGAACATCCCGAGTAGAGCAAAATTTTCTATGTATATTTTTTACATATTTGTAAAAAAAAAATTTCAAGCCGACTGACTAACAGAGTGGATTTGTATGCCACTCAGACAGCTATTCATTGATATAAAATCATTTGCTGTTAATTTTTAAATAAAACATTTTAAGAACAAGTCTTCTTAATGTGTTCCTTAAGGTATTCAACTCATCTTAAATTTTACTTTGCACATATAAATTAATCAGTACTAATAGTTTAAAAAACTCACCATAACTTTTTTTGGCAAATCACCTTCTTTCCTGCTTAAAATAAGTCTAGCTTCTTTGCACTTCATATTAATAGCAAGAACAATTTCACTTCTTGTAGACTCGGGAAAACGTTTTCTAACAAAATCTGCAATTTCAAATTAAACATGAGACTATTTTTAATATACTTCAGCAGAAAATATGTGTTATTAAAAGAATAATAATACAGTAGAACCTCGATTATACGAAGTAATTGGGACCGAACCTACTTCGGATAATCGAGAATTCAAAAATAATCACCTAGTTTAATATGTAGGAGAGACATTGAACTGTTATTATGACTATTTTAACTCTACAGTCATAAGAGAGTTATAACTCAAAATAAATTAAAATTATAAATGAAAAATTTATTTCTGAAACAAAAACTTACAATGGTTTAAATGGAAGCTTCATCTGGTGTAAATTGGTAATCCTTTGTCGGGCAGCGCTACCTGAAGTTTTTTTAGAAGCATGAGTGTTGAGAGATACGCCTGGCCACTGTGTAAAGAGGGCGCTGTTGTAACCAGCGCAGGTGTAGCGATGAAAACTTTGTATCAGAGCTGTGAGAGAGTGTGTGTGCGAAGGAGTGAGCGAGCATGCCTCAAGGAGTAAATAAATGTATACAGTCCATTTGAGTTATTTTTTTGAGTATAAAAAGAGCACACATAAAACCATGAGCTATCGATAGGGCCAAAACATGGTCCTAAATAGCCGGAGCTTACTATAGCTTTAGTGTCGAGTAATTGAGAAATGGGTTCCTGGTCTCGTGCGACATCGGTCCCAAAATAGAGGTAAGAGCTTTTGTCCTCTTGAGTTAAATTTAGTAATTAATTATTAGATTTGAGAGTAATTTCGTGTTTAACGGTGAGAGCAATTTCCCTTTTGAAAATGGCAATACTACAAAAACTTAGAAAAGATGACCTTAAACTCGCGGCTGAAGAATTGGGTTTAAAGGTTCCGGAGGGAGCTAAAGTAGTGGACTTAAAGAATTTAATTGAGACGAGTGATATTTATAAAAATAACCCAACTTTGGTTGAAAGTGTAGTAGAAGGGATTTTAGAAGAAAAGAAAAACAAGTTCGATGAGTTAGAAAGGGAAAAGTTAAACAATGAATTTAAATTAGAGATGGAGCGGCTTAAACTGGCGCAGTTGGAAAAGGAGATAGCGTTAGCCAATGTTAGGAAAGATCAAAATCAATCTAAATCGGAAGTATCCAGTGTGCAAGAATCAACTAATGATCTAGAGAATTTAATTAAAAGCATTAAGACCTTAACCATTCCCGTACCCACTAGAGCAGAGTCGTTTAATTTATTTTTTAATTCGCTCGAGAAAGCGTTTAAAACAAAAAATGTATCGAAAGAGTTAAAACCGGAAATCCTCTAAAATATTCTAGGAGAAAAAGCAAGAAACTTAATGGTTTATGTTTCGGAAGAGGATATGAACAATTATGAAAAACTTAAAGATATAATTTTAAGAGAATTTCAACCTACACCACGAGAATGCATAAACAGTTTTAATAAAACACAAAAATTGCCCAACGAAAATTATGCACAATTTGCATCGCGTTTAAGTGCGTCATTTGAGTACTATTGCGAACTACGAAAGGTTAGTGATTTTAAATCGCTTTGTGAATTAATTGTTTCGGATAGATTGTTTAACTCTCTTGACCATGAATTAATGACACATATTAGTTGCAAACAAGGGGAATCATTTTTCAAACCGCACGAATTAGGCAGAGAATGCGACATTTTTCAGTCCACAAGAGTAAAAACGAAAACTGGTGTAAATAATGTACATAAGTCGCGAGAGTCTCGTTTCAATAATAAGGGAGTGTCTAGTGTGTTTTTATCTGAGGTAAAAAATTCTAAATGTTTTCTGTGTTCAAATAATCATGCATTATATTTGTGTCCGAAATTTAAAAACCTATCTGTTAATGAAAGGTTAGAGGTCGTGAAGGCAAACAATTTATGCTTTAAGTGTTTAGCCCAAGGCTGCTTTGCATCAAAATGTCGCGGTAAGAATTGTTTTTGTAACAAACCACATAACCGTCTCTTGCACATATCCAGAGAAACAAGAGAGACGAGCGTTGGAAATCAGACACCTGCCAATGAAATTAAGCAGCAAAGATTAGGAGAGAAAAATGAGTCATCGCTCGGCGCAGTGCTTATGGCTGAAGCCAGCCACACTAAAGGGATACGAACAACTCAATCAAGAAGCGTTTTACTGAGTACAGTACGGTGCTACATAAGAGATAGGAATTCTAACTGGCAGAAAGTTCGGTGTTTATTAGACTCGGGGTCACAGGTCTCGTTGATCACTCAAAATTGTTTAAATAGATTGCAGCTGAAAAGCGAAAAAGTAAATGTAGAAATTTCGTGTTTGGATGAATCAACCAGGACCATAAGGCGCTGTGTCAAAACGTGTATTGCAAATAAAGATAGGAGTTACGAAAGACAATTAACCATGCTTGTAGTAAATAAAATAATTGATTATACGCCTTCAAAATTAACTAAGGTGGATATAAATATTCCTGAGAGGATTAATTTAGCAGATGAAACATTTTATGTTCCGAGTAGGATTGATATTTTGTTATCCGCGGAGATTTTTTATGAGCTCATGCTATCTGGACAAATATATTTGCAGAGATCTCAGTTGGTTTTACAAAATACGGTGTTTGGATATGTGGCGAGCGGAATCTTAGATGAGCCGAGGGGTGCAAAATTTCACTGTGGGTTAATTGTAGAGGAGGATTTAAGTAAAACTTTAGAGAGATTCTGGGAAGTAGAAAATGTAGAATTCGTATCTAAAAAGAATACAAGGACTTGGGACACATGACCGAAATTAAAGAAACTGTGGAACCTGAGGTGACATATTATATGCCTCACCATGGCATATATAGACCCCAGAAAAGTACAACTAAACTGAGAACAGTATTTAACGCGTCTACCTTAACATCTAGTGGAAAATCACTAAATTCCATCCAATATAATGGTGGAGTCATACAAGACGACTTGTTTAGTTTGTTAGTGCGATTCCGAAAACATATCTTTGCTTTTACAGCAGATATTCGCCAAATGTACCGAATGATTAATATAGACGAAAGTCAAAGACATCTCCAAAGAATTTTGTGGAAAGAAGATGTCAATGAGCCCGTTAAAGTGTATCAGCTCAATACCGTAACTTACAGAACAGTTTCGGCACCCTATTTGGCAATGCGAACTTTAAAACAAATTTCCATAGACGAGGGAAATAATTTTCCTATTGCGGCACAAGTACTGTGTAATGATCTCTACATGGATGACATTTTAAGTGGAGAAAACACATTAGAGGCAGCTAAATTTTTGCAACATCAACTAATTGAGATTCTTAAAACTGCGCACATGAAATTACATAAGTGGTGTGGGAGTACATCCGAGCTTATCCCAACCACAGAAAATGAGTATGACTTTTCATGTTCGGACGAAATTAAAACGTTAGGCATTGCCTGGAAACCCAAAACCGATTGTTTTACCTTTAAGGTAGAAGTGGAAAAAAATGATCGGCCAACCAAAAGATCAGTCTTATCCATAATCGCCCGACTTTTTGATCCTCTTGGATTACTCGGTCCAGTTATTACAAAAGCAAAAATTTTCATGCAACAATTGTGGATGAAAAAAATTGATTGGAGTGAAAACCTCCCTGAAAAAGAAGCTGGCGAATGGAAAGAATTTGTGAGATCCTTAATGAGTGTAAATAATATCAACATTGAACGATGTATAGTGATAGAAAATGCGGCAGTGATTGAACTCCACGGTTTCGCGGATGCCTCCGAGAAGGCATACGGTGCTGCGATATACGCAAGATCAGTCACTAAAGATGGTGAAGTGAAAGTGAAACTAGTCACAAGTAAATCTCGTGTGTCGCCGATTAAGCAAGTAACAATACCTAGACTAGAGTTGTGCAGTGCAGTGCTTCTTACCAAATTAATGCACAAAGCACAAAATGCATTAAAAATGGACATTAAACGAATCTTCTATTGGACGGACTCTACCATGGTCTTAGCGTGGATGAGAAAGGAATCGAGAGACTTAAAAACGTTTGTCTCCAATCGTGTAGTAATCATTCAAGAGCTTTCCGAGATTGGTCAATGGTATCATGTTCCATCAGAACAAAATCCTGCGGACATAATCTCTAGAGGACTAGATCCAGAGAAAATTCAAGAAAGTGACCTGTGGTGGTTCGGACCATCCTTTCTTCAAGAGCACGTTGTGAACTTCACTAGTATTTTCAACGACCAACCGAATAGTGAATTATATCAAAAAGAGCTAAGGGATAAAGAGAAGGAATCAGTTTGTTTCCTTTTAAAATATACTGAAATACTTCCAATCATCTACAACTGTTCGTCCTTCACGAAACTGAAAAGAATCATTGCATGGTGTTTACGGTTTATGCAAAATGCTAGAAACCCATTGCATCCAACTTCTGGCAGAATATCTGCATCTGAATTATCTGCCTCTTTGCTATGTTTAGTGAAAAATGTGCAATCGGTGCATTTTGCAAAGGAAATTCAGTGTATCGAGAAAGGACAACAGCTTCCTAATTCCAGTAACTTATTGAATTTGTTCCCAATTTTAGATGAGAACAATATACTTCGTGTTGGTGGTAGATTGAGACATTCAAATTTACCTATTGGACAAAAACACCCCATTTTGATTCCTAATGACAATCCATTTTGTGAATTAATTATTAATTATTATCATATTTTTTATTTTCACACAGGTACTGAGGCTACTTTAGCTGACATACGCTCCCAATTTTGGATTGTTAAAGGGAGATCAACTGTTAAAAATGTAATTAAAAAATGTGTATCCTGCCTTAAGGTAAGTGCTAAAGGTAAACACCAAAGAATGGCAGATTTGCCCAGTGCTAGAGTCAACATAGCAAGAGTATTCACGAAGGTGGGACTGGATTTTTGTGGTCCATTTAACATCAAGTTAAGCCCAGGAAGAGTGAAA
Source organism: Cheiracanthium punctorium (assembly GCA_038373885.1). Taxonomy (NCBI): domain Eukaryota; kingdom Metazoa; phylum Arthropoda; class Arachnida; order Araneae; family Cheiracanthiidae; genus Cheiracanthium; species Cheiracanthium punctorium. The sequence continues at coordinate 13,090 of JAWZYV010018128.1, forward strand.
AAAGTGTATAAATGTTACATTTGTATTTTTGTATGTTTTGTAGTTAGAGCTATACATTTAGAAATTGTGAGTAATTTAAGTACGGAAGCATTTATTGGGGCTCTAAAAAGATTTATTTCTCGCAGAGGTAGGCCTAGTGTAATTTTTAGTGATAACGGTACAAATTTTGTAGGGGCTAATAACGAGTTTCGTAAAATTTTAACGAAATTATTTAAAAAAGAAAACTCAGAAAATTTTGAAGATTTCCTGGCTTCCGAGGGCATAAAGTGGCATTTTAATCCCCCTGCCACTCCTCATTTTGGAGGTTTGTGGGAAGCTGGAGTTAAATCATTGAAAGGTCACCTCAAAAAAGTTGTGGGAAATACAATTCTTACTCACGAAGAATTTTTTACACTAGTTACCCAAGTGGAGGCTGTATTGAACTCCCGACCTCTTTGCCCCCTCTCTGAAGATCCCAACGATGACTTGGCTCTAACTCCAGCCCATTTTTTAACAGGCTCTTCGTTAACATCCCTACCTGAACCAGAGTTTAAGGAGATTTCAATGAATAGGCTCAGTAGGTGGGAATTAGTACAAAAGTTAACTCAAACATTTTGGACTAAATGGTCTACCGACTATTTAAATCGTCTTCAAGCGCGACCTAAATGGTATAAAGGAGAAAAGAAATTTAACGTAAATGATGTAGTTTTGGTCAAGGGTGAAGATAATTCTAAACTATTGAACTGGAATCTCGCCAAAATAATTGAAATTCACCCAGGAGAGGATAATATAACTAGAGTGGTAACATTAAAAACGAGTAAAGGTGTCTATAAAAGACCTGTAAACAAAATTGTTAAATTACCCTTTGAATCTAACTGAATTATGATTTGTGTCTATATTTTTATATTGCAATTTATTTGTGTTAATTTGTAGTCTAGTATATTTTTTCATTAGAAAAACTTGAGTAATTTTTATTTAATGTTCATTTATGGTGTATAGTGTTCGCACCATTACAAGTGTCATCAGATTTGGTAAATTGATGAGTGTATTGAAAATTTTTAAGAAAATTTATCAAGGCGGGCGGTATGTTGAGAGATACGCCTGGCCACTGTGTAAAGAGGGCGCTGTTGTAACCAGCGCAGGTGTAGCGATGAAAACTTTGTATCAGAGCTGTGAGAGAGTGTGTGTGCGAAGGAGTGAGCGAGCATGCCTCAAGGAGTAAATAAATGTATACAGTCCATTTGAGTTATTTTTTTGAGTATAAAAAGAGCACACATAAAACCATGAGCTATCGATAGGGCCAAAACAATGAGTTCAGAGGAATCTTACAATCAGAGGGTGCAATAACATTCGATTGTTCTGGGACTCGGCAATATGACCTTCCAAATTTCGAAATGGGGTGTGTTTTTATTTAGAACAGGGATGTTTCAAAATGGGAAGAGTACACTCATACCGAGAATTGAGCTTGCGAGAAGGAATTCTATAAAAGGGAATTCCAAAATATTTATCTGCACTCGTAGTTTGGAAAGGACGGATTGCATAAAAAAGGAATGTGGGAAAAAATTTTTTGAAAATGTATGTTTGTAAAGAGAAGTTTTGGATGGTTTTGGATAGAGAAAAAAAAAGTGAAGATGAAACCGACTTCGGTTAACGGGGAGTTTCGGTTAATTGAGGTTCGGATAATCAAGGTTCTACTGTATTTTGTTAAGCCATCTGCCTACACTGAAAACATTGAATTTTGGCCAAAAAAATCAATAAAATTATTCGCAAATATTTGCACTATACAGTTTTATATTTAAAACATTTTCTTTTTAATCCTATGATATTTGGAAGGGAAGTTATAGCCATTTAAAAACACATCAACAATTGTGAACTAACATCAAACTTTAAGCGCATTTATCTCAATATTTTGTTTTTTGCATTTTTGTTTCATTATTAACAACATAATTATTAAATTTATTAAAATATTATTGGCTAAGAAATGACCTGGAATATTTGTTCTCACATAACTATTTGTTCCTACTAACCCAAATGCATATTTAGTCATGTAATTGGCCTATTTTATTTCCCTGTTAAAATTTCTCTCAGTTTTTTCGTCATTCCAAATATTATTGTCACATACACCTCACTGTTATAAAGAATCAAGATTCATTCAGTTCAACCATGTGTGTGTACAGTGTTAGCCATTTTGATAAATTTATTGAAAATTTGCCCAAAAAAAAGCACAATTAAAGCACAAAAAAAGCAAAATGTAATGCAGTTATAAATAATTTTGTGAGTAATTTTCTTTTCCTATTTTACAATTTACCTAAAAGTTATATATATAAAGAAAATCAAAACTGTAACTTGAGGTGGGAGGGGGGGGGGGGGGTGGATTGTACGAACGTAGGCAGATACCTTAATAGCCTAAACTGACTTACTTGAATACAAGAAGTATTGCCTCATTTAAATTAATAAAGAACTTCGTAAAACACACACATGAAAAGTAGTTAGTCTGAATGAGAATGTATCACAAAGGGTATCACCATTCTACATCTGTAAAATGTTCTTCCACACAGGAAGTGGTTCTCTTATTTTCCTAAATGTGTGACAGTAGGAACTTTTTGTAGATGAAGAAAGGTTGACCCTCTCTAGCATCTGAAATGTTCGTTCTGTACTTTATATATATATATATATATATATATGAGAATCATTTACAATTTTTTAAAATTAATTTTAACTTTTAAGCACCATATTTTTTGTGTGTGTTTTTATTATTGTATCCTCATTTTTCAATAACAAGAAAGACCTCCACTACCTCCCAAGTATAAAGGATCTAACAAAAAAATTGTATTATATTATTATTATTATTTTTTTTTAATGCCAATTATATTATCTTTCTAAAGAACATTGGTTGCATTAAAGAGAATAGGATACCTTGTCAGGTGATTTTTAAACCTTTTATTGGGTTATAAAGAAAGTTCATGCTAATTTTTTGTAGGTGGCATAAAGACAAGTCTGAATATATCACAATAGTTGATAATTTATAATGGCTGATAACCAATGACATGCATACATACTGTAACAGAAGGTACATCAGGCATGCTTGTTTGGAAAACAAATTTGGTTATGATAATTTCTTCTGCAAAAAAGCACAAAGGTTATATTTTAAATCTCATAATAGAAAAGTGTGTGCTTGCTTCTCAAACTTTCCTATTTTATTACGATCAAGTTAGTTTAAGCATTTTGACCAAAAAAATACAAAATTGAAAATCAAAGGTCAAAATAAATAAAATAGCTACAGCAGAACCTTGATTAAACAAGGTTTCTGTTAACTGAATCGAATCCTGAAAAACACTATTTCACATGAAACTAACAAATAGATTCATTTTGTAAGCCACTCAAAAATAAAGGAGAAGCACTTGAATAGTATTATCATTACAGATGATATAGTACAGCATAATATAATATTTAGTGTTATTCAATATGGAGATCAATAGTTAAAGCAGGTCAAAACTAACTACTTAAATTTTACGCTACTTTACATAGAAATTACATTTTTATCATTTAAAAACATTTTTTTTTTTAAATGTTAAATTTGCAAGCACGGCAAATTTTCATACACTGTTTCTATTAAACAATATTTTTAATATCCCAGGTATTGGCAACCCCAATAATTGGGGTTTCCCAGTACTCATAAGAAATTTTGAATTCAGAAGTAGGAGGGAATGCGCTGAAATTTGCATTAACAGCATACAGCGGAAATCAAAGAATAAATTAAGCATCCTTTTCTTTTCTGTTATGTCTAGTTATTCTAAATTAAGCACACAATATAAGTAACTCAATGAACAGAAATTTATAAAATGTCTCACCAATGATTGCATGAACTTTCCGGCTAGGCAAAGCAGCACGAGTCAGTTTTGTGACATTAGACTTTTGTCCAAATGCAGAACAAGCAGCAAGTAGTTTTAAATCTGGGAAAATAATATCAACCAAGCAACGAGCCAGTTTTTTACCAGTTTGTCCATAAACTAAACATTTATTCAAAAATTTTGCCTTCACTTCAACTCCATGTCCAATACTAACCTGAAATGTGATATTATTGATATTATTTAATAAAGTATAAAATATATAATTGGAAAAATTAGAAATGTCAGTTTTTTCCCCCCTTAAAAAAATATAAAAACAAAACTTCAGAAAACAGTAATTTTACATATTGCCACAAAAACCATCCAAAACACAGAATTTTTAATAATGAATACCGTTAACAATACCTATAATTAATGAACCATAGCTGCCAACCTTCCAAGAAAAAAATAAGGAACACAGCACGTGCTCGTAAAATCAGAAATAAGGAACACAGTGTGCTAATCATACATGAAATGAATGATTAAGTATACAATTAAAGATCTTACATTAACAAAATTAAATTATCATGTGTAGAGAGATGATGTGCATATAGTATAATCATTAATTTATAAAAATAAAATATACTTAACTTAGCTCTATTTCTACAATAGACTTGAATGTTTAATGCAATAAATACTTGAAAGAATAATAAGATAAATATCATTCAATTAAATTTATTAACTTGTCTACAAGGATAAATGCTTTACCAAAAGCTAAATATGTACTGGATTTTCCTTTTTTCTTTTAATTTTTAAAAATCTCTACACAGAAGCTGAAAAATGGAACATTTTTTTTTAAAAACGGATTTACGGAACAAAGCTCAAAAAACAGAACGAATCCGTATAAAACGGAACACTTGGCAGCTATGTTGAACTATATATTTAAAGTAAATTAATTATTTAAAATTATTTTTAAAGTTCCTAGTTATATTGGATTATATAATTTGACAATAAGTTTTGCTTATTAAGTCAAAATTAAATATAAGTCATCACTGTTTCTCTTTCATAAAAGTTATACAGGATAAATTTTATTTTATTGGCATAAAAGATACACAGTATTACTTTATTAGTAAATAAAGATAATAGTGCATACCTAGTATTTGATGCAATGAAATTTAATAAATGCTTTGATAGCATATGTAATATTTTCAGAATTATTATTTGTAGTGATTATATTTTTCTAAATCAATAAAACAGCCTAATGTACATCTAATTTTAAAATGTAATTTAGGAGGAGAAAAACAGCTTAGAGATATAAAAAAATATATAAAAGTATATTATAAAAAAATAACACTAGAAAATAATAAACACAAGTTTTTCTGGAACTTTTTTTTTCTGGGTTCATTACATAACACAGACTATAGGAAAATCCCTCAAACTATTACTTTAAATGAGATACTTTTACGTGGATTCACACAGTTACAAACATTTCATATATAACTAGCTGACCCGGCAAACGTTGTTTTGCCATATAAATTATTCCTAGGATTATTTTAGTAGAAAGAAATGACTAACTTATTGTAAGTTTGTGAGGATGTGGTATATGAGTGGAAGAGGCACGGAGCTCTGTGAACGATGCTGGAATATAAAAATAACACAATACCAAACATTTGTATTTTTAATTCATTGTAATGTATTCTTTAAATTTATATACATCGCTAATTACAATAATTTTACAAAAAAAAAAAAAAAAAAAAAATCAATCTCTTAACGGAATAGAGTGTACAATATTTTTTGTTACCCCACCTTTAGCTAACACAAACAAACTGGATGGTTTGCCCACTCGAGTGCATGCCACGTATAATTGTCCGTGTGAAAAACATGGTGTGCTCAAATCTAAGCCACAAACAGACATAGTTTGGCCTTGAGACTTATTGATAGTCATTGCAAATGCCAATCTTATTGGAAATTGAAGACGTTTAAATTGAATTGGCACCTCCGTGGCTATAATAGGGATCCGTGGTAGTAATATATTTTCACCTCGAAATTTGCCATTTAAAATGACGGCTTCGACAACATTTTTCATTAGTTTTTTAATAACTAATCGCGTGCCGTTACACAGCCGTGGTGGGTTCAAATTACGAAGCAAAATAACCGGAGATCCAATCTTTAGTTGTAAGTTATGCGGCGGCATGCCTGGTAAATCTAATGAGTTTAAAAACTCTGCTGGATAATTCACACCTTCGGTGGCATCGCAAACTGTATCAATAGATTTGTATGACACTAACTCCCCTGGCAATAAATGTTGTATTTTAAGATTCAGTTCGTTGACGTCTACATTTTTGGCTGCTAAAATTGCTCTTTCTGCCAGCCACTCATGATTAATATATTGTGTATGTACATCGGGAAATGTCTGGTCAATGAGAGCATCTTGCGAATCAGTAATTGTGCAGAAATCGGCCGGTAATTTTATGCATCCAGTTTCATCTACAGTAACTTTTCCATCGCCGATATTTAACAGCTGTTTTGAGAATGCCTCAGCAGATAGATCTCGAAGTATTTGAACGTGCATATTTACTTTCAGTTGTAATTTTTCAACATTACGCCACAGTGGCGATGATATTCATCAGCATACGTTGAACGTGGGATGACGGGAAGTGTTTGTCTAAAATCTCCTGAAAGGAGTACCAGAGTGCCGCCAAATAGTTTGTCCTTGTTTTTAAGATCTTTCATTGTCCTGTTCAACGCCTCAAGCGAATGTTTGTGTGCCATAGTGCATTCATCCCAGATGATAATTTTACACTGTTTCAGCACTGTGGCCATGGGCGATTGTTTTTTTTTATGTTGCAACACTGCATCTGGGTTATTTTGAATATTTAGTGGCAGCTTAAATACTGAATGAGCTGTTCTGGCCTCCATCCAATAAAGTTGCCGCAATACCAGACGATGCAACGGCCAATGCGATGTCATTATTCGATCGTGTTTCGGCTAGGATTAGCGAAATAAGGAATGTTTTGCCAGTTCCACCTGGTGCATCCAAAAAAAAAAGAATCCACCTTGCCCTGCCGAAACTGCGAGCATAATGCGATCGTAAATGCTTCTTTGTTCCTCATTCATTAGTGGGATATTGCGAGTAACAATCGCTGCCATTTCTGCAGTATTCTATTGTAGTTCTCTTCATTTCATTATTTATTAAATCAGATACACTACAATTTGGCGAACGCATGCCGAAATGACTGAGTGGTAAGTTGGCAATGATAATGCACAGATCCTCAATAGCAATCAATGCTTCATTGTACATAGCGTCGCTGAATGGTATTGTTAAATCGTTGCACCGTGTACGATGTTCATGCAAAATATCATCACTCATTGAATCTTTATGACTATCCCACAATGTCTCTGCTCGGGCCGGGAAACATGCAGTCAACACTATAGCGAACAGTAGACGAATTTGTTTTGCCGTACAGTTCAATGCTGCTTCAGCAAGCATACATTCCCACTGGTTGTCATCTTCCAGCAAGCCTAGTGCAAGGCATGCTTCTTTATACGTTGGATATTGTTGTCCATTCACTTTACGTATATCTTGAAATGACAATGGGCCGGTAACATTAACCAACAACAGTCGAAGATAAAAGCACTCAGTCTGCTTTGGATTTACTGCAAATACTCGTCCCAAGGTGTTTGATTTATATAAACCTGGACATGCATCAATCGGTGTACCTTGCTTGCGAGGCATCCATTTTTTGTGTTGAGCCCATGTGAAAAAACTTGGTACTTCTGAATAGAGTAATGTCCGTGCAAAGGCACCAAAAGTATCCGCACGATTACACAATTCAAAAAATTCGGTGAGTGTAGTTTTTGGTGGATTTATAGCATGATCAATTGCTGTCTCGTTCGTAAAATATACGCGCTGGCCGTTCTCAAGATGGACGGCTAAATGAATAACTGCTGGATCCCGTTCATGAATTGGGAAACCAAAGATACGCCAAACAGCTTCATTGGAGCTGATGTATCGGCCCGTTTGATAGAGAGTTATTTCATCATTTTTATTCACTGGAGGAGCATTGTTATTGGTATTTCAACTCGAAATACAGCCATATCACTGCCTTTATGTACATACTTACAAATGTATTTGATGCTCTTCACGGAACTGCAGAACTCAACGTTAATATGAGCATCGTATGTTTTGCTCAATAGAGGCGAATATGGCACCACCCAACGATTGTCAATGTCAATATCTATGTTGTTGATATTTTTAGTAAATGATTGTCAGCCATTATCGGGACTCCTTCGACGATATATTGGATATCCGTCAACATTTGTGATCGCATCGTTAGTGAACTTTTTAGGGAAACTTTTGGTGCATTTTCCATCTGCCATGCAAGGCGATGAACGATTCAGGTCACTGCATGGGCCATGAATCATGTTTGCTGTAACAATATCAAACAGCAATTGATCAGTAGACGGATCTGGAATTTCCGCAGAAATTATACTATCGATTTCTTCAGGACGGATTTTGTCGATTAACCAAACCAAAATGTGTGCATGAGGTAATCCCCTCTTTTGCCACTCAAACCGAATACATCCAGCAACGTGTGGGACCGAATACATGTAATTTTGTAATGAAACTTATTAAAGACTTTAATTTTTGTCTGAACACACGTGCTGTAATGTCATGACGATGTATTGCATTTTGTCCAGGCAATAACAAAGATGTGATCTCCGGCCATTTTGGATTACACATGAACGTAATAAATAAATATGGTCGTCCATATTTGCGCACGAAAGTCAGAGCATCCTGTATGTATTCTTGCATATGACGTGGACTGCCTATATACGATGATGGTAGAACGACAGAGCTATCAATTTCGGCGGCATCAGCGTTGTTGGCAATAGCATCTCGCAAGTGAATGTATTCTTCCGCACGCAGCTTTTGCTGATTATATCGCAAGTACCATAATCGTTCGCTCTCTATCTTCACGTACATGTCGACCATGAATTGTTGACAAAGCTCACGACATCGTAGAATGACGTTATCCTGACCGGGTCTAATCATCAACCGATAAGCATAAAAATCCTTCGAACTAACGTTCTTGCTTGCTTCGGCTCCTGTAATGATATATATGAATAAAAACAAATACTAATTAATAATTAACAATAGTTAAGTTTAATGAATTACGATTAATAAATTAAGTTTTTGGTAAATGAGTAATGATCAAGTTCATAATGAATATAGTACCTGTTGTGGGATCTCGTTGTTTAATATTTATGCAATACCCGTCTTGTCCCTTCCAGAATATTAGTGGATATTGGAGAGCGTCATATGAACGTGTGTATCAGCAATGAACTGGAGATTATTACTTCTTCTACGAATCACAATTTCTCGTGTAGCTGTACAATCGCCAACCATGATTCCAGCAACGTCGTCAACAATAGGTGTCTACTAAATCTATCTCTATTAAATCTACGAATATGCTCTCCAGCAGGAGTTTTATCAGGATTGATGACAATAGCATGATTATCACTTTGTAATTTGGGCATGTGTGATTTGAATAATTTCAACAATTCATTGTGTTCATTTAATAGAGCATCCAGCTCGCTGACGACACGTCTTGCAAAAACTGAATTAAGGTTATTGTAGCCGCAACGTGCATCCACGCATGCATCCTCACCACCCATAAAGTAAATTTGTAAAAATTTATGTGGTTCGTTTGGCATTGGCAGCAATGAACCCACTTTGTGATAAATTTGGCCTTTGACTTTAAATGTTGAATTGAATTGTTGACCATTTACAGCGCTATTTTTAACTATTTCTGTTGCTCCAAAAGAAGTCATTTGGAAACATGAATTCAATGTTCGAATTGACTTTAGGAACAGGTTGGAATCTAGATCAGTGCCGATAAGTAAACCGTTCAATGGCTCAGGTGGTGTTTGAATTATAGGCAGCTGCACCTTTCCGGACGCGCAACACATTCCGGCTGGCTCATTTTTAAATTTAAGAGCATTACAATGTGGACATTCCTTATCCATAGCACCAATTACTACTTTTGAATGAGCATAATATTGAACATCGGGTTCATACTGGAACGCTAGACGCAGGAATGAAGCAGATGTAAATGATCGATGTACCTGTTTGCGGTGTTATTCATTTGCTCTGAGTCTGCTAACTATAAAATAGCGTGCTTGTCTTTGTTCTAATCTTCTTTGTTAATTTCGTTCAGATCGTGCATCTTCTGATTCTGCTTGACGCAATTGAGCCATGCGCACACGCACATTAGTATTATCTTGCTGCTGCTGTTCTTCTGTCCTTTGGCCTCTTGTATTTCGCTTGCCTGCAGTTCTACATGTTTTCCTGCCCAAAGAAGCCTCTTTGCGTCTTTTGGCATTGTTCACGGTTTAAAACACACATAAATATTACAAATTGAATTATTTTATGATGAAAAACAGTAATAATGTATTAATATTTATTTTTTTATTGTATTTATACGTATATATTATATTAAGTGTACATCGTGCATATTTTCTATTATTTTACGTACCTTTTACAATGTTTTTCTTTTGAAATGATTCTTACAAAATTTTGCACACACTCATAATAAAAATAATTTTACCATGTAATAACGTGTGTAACCATGGAGCTAGAGAGTATAAGGAAGGAAGAACTAATACTGTAAGAAGTAACCCTATTTTTCTCTTCCTTTTATTCTCCGATAATCTCCACCAATTCGCCGAGCGCGCCATCTATCCGCTTGGTATACTTTTGTAGACTCTAGAAAAAAAATCTTTGTTGCAACTAATTTACGCAGATTGTGAGTGGCAACAACGATGAATAAAATAATAATATGATTTTTAGAACAACAATGTTTAGGAAGTTTAATCTGCTTTAGTAAGGAAATAAATACTTTTAAAATACTGCAAGTTGAAAGTTATTTTAACATTAAATAATATTTTATGAGACAGCAAGTTGAATTTTTTCATGATTACAATACTTTCCTTACATGGTACATGTTCGGAAAGTAAAAAGGGTGAAAATCTGAAACACTTTCTGGTTTTAAATACGCACTATAGTGCTACATATTAAAATCGTATCATAATTTATACGTCGTCCCTATTTTTCTTACTTATTCCATTAAGTTGCAAAAGTGTATCGTTATTCATGACTGTGCTGTATTTTTCTTTCTTGTTTCGTAAAACCCATCTTTGGAATCGAAATCTATCTTAAAATTGCCTACTAAGACTATTTTACAATCTATGCCAAGTATATTACAACTATACTTCATCGTTTTATATCTTGTTTCGAATGTGCATCATAATCCACGAGTGTACCGGTTTGTCTTTCTTGGGTTGATTCCCACTTTAACGCCTCGATTCTCGCCAAGGTTTGCGATCATTAAACATATGCAGTTACCCTGACGATTTTTTGCTTTTATGTGGCAATCGTAATTTAAAATTAAAATGGGGATTTGGAACAACATGTAAGTACAGCATGCCGTTACAATTTTATTTATTTTGGATTGCTAATTAATGAAGTTTTAATAATTAAGGGTCTTCAACTTCCTTAATTGGTGCGTTTATCGCTAGTTTGTTTACTTTAGTTGTCATCTAGTTCTTTTGGGCGCGTTGAAACGGTACTTACGTATTAACTCGGCGGTCACTTCCGCCAAACTACTTTTTCATAGATTTTAAATACATTGCCAATCGTATTCCAAACCATCAACAATTTCATGTGCCCGGTATTTATCTTGGTGAAAAAATTGCTTGTCTTGGCAGACCGCCTGGAAAATACCTATGTACCGTTGAAACTTGTGCATAACTCCCAGAGACCCATGACTGCAAAGCTCGCCAAAGTACGGGAATTTTTTAGTTTGGCGAGAGTGGGGGCTCTAAAATAGGAATCAACTCTTTCTTGTACCATAAAACATATCTTTGGAATCGAAATCTATCTTAAAATCGCCACCTGAAACTGTTTAGAATTTCCTCCAGGCATGTTCTTCCTGTAGGCATATTACAACTATACCGCAAAGACATTTTAAATACTGTTTGGAATGGACATCATAATCCATGAGTGTACCGTGTTTTCCTTTCTTGTTCCACAGAGCACTTCTTCGGAATAGAAATCTATATTAAAATCGCCTAATAAAACTCTTTTACAATATACGCCAGGCGTTTTCTAACTATACGCGAAATATATTTATAATAAATTGTCGCGTTTTGGCACCACATTTAGCGATCAATTATCAAAAATTGCAAACCTTGTGCGACTTTCAACATTTTATTAACTCCCTTTAACCTCCCTTAACTTTAGAAAAATTGTAGTCCATTCTAAAATTTGATTTCCTGTAGCAAGAATAGGAAATGGAGCACAAAGCCTACTCAGTTATGCCAATGGGGCTTTGGGGGTGCGGAAGCATATGCGATGCCCCACTTACATGGTCAGAGTTAAGCAGGTGTATAAATACATTTTCTTATATATATAATTTTTTATGTTATATTCAATCTTCTTGAGTTTAGTGAACAGTGAAAGACAACTTTTCATGTGATTGGGGAATAATAAATAAAAAATTTAAAATTTAAAGTATTTTCTGGAGTTTATAATGAAGAATACTTTTGAAAAGAAAGAACTGTTGAAAGCAAATTTTTATGAAAACACCACATTGAAATTTACCGAGAATGAGAAAAGTATGAAGTTCCTGTTTAAATGAATTGTTATTTAAATTATCACATTACTAAATATTGCATATATTTTTATTCAATAGCTAATGTAAGTTTTAAAAAATTAGGATGATTCCTATCGCTTTTCTGTTTATAATCTATTTTACTGTGTTTTTCTAACTATAAAATTTTTAATGGTTAATTTCTAGAACAAAGACTGTGAGTTGCATAATTGAGTAATTTTGTGTACCCCTTTTCAGCTAGGGAGGCCACACACTGTAGGGGATTAAGGTACGCCCCTGATTCCCAATGAATTCGTTATTTTATAAATTAAAAAAGAATTATTTTCAAATTTTAATTTAGCATGCCCATTAAATCTGCAGATCCAAGTCTTCCTGGTGGTCGCTAGTAATTTCTGTGGGTTACCAACATTCAGAAATCTCCTATCTTTAAATAAGAATTTAAATTGTGATAAGGAAACTCCCAGGACACAAGCATCTCTAAATGACATTGTGTTAGTAATATAGGTCATTATTTTTAAAAAGCATATTCAACAATTAGGCAAGTAATTGATTTGTATAAAAAGGGCTTTTTATATTTATTATTTTAAGATACAGATGCATTTAAGATCAAATTTAGTGTTTATTTCATTTCATTTTTTAATTATTATACATACTATTTTTGAATCCTTATGTATGGAAAAAGAAACACATGTAATTGTTTTTTAAACAAGTATTTCATAAATAAAGACACAGACAAAAACGTTTAGGAGGGGTCCTCCTACCTTCTTGGTATGCCACTGCTTCTTAACTAGTTAGAAATGACACAATCTTCTACTTTTTACTCCACCTGATCAGTAATATTTTTTATAATTTTAAAACTTCTCTCTCTCTCTCTCTCTCTCTGCTTTTTGAATGATATGCATGTCTTACCTTTTTGATACCTAATGTGTAAGCAGGGACAAGTTGAAAGATTCTTAATTTATCTGTCAATATTAAACTTCCCTTCTCCCAGTGTGGAGACAAATGGGAAGGAAAAAGGAGGGGTATGGGGAGATAATGACAGGTATCCAAAGAAAAGAGGGAAGTGATGCATATATATTACAAACCCAAGCTCTAGACCTGATTATTTTCTGGAACAGCAGTTGTACCAACCAATCTCAAAAGTTTAAAGAAAAGAATATTCTCAAACTAGAAAACTTAATTACATTGAAAACATTTGCCTTAAATAACAAGAAATACCACTATAGATAAAAATTATAAATTTTTATTCAATATTTTTTTTCTAATATTATATATATATATATATATATATATATATATATATATATATATTACATAAAAATGATAATAAATTACATATATGTATATATATGTGTATGTATATACATATATGTAAATGTATTTTATTACATACAACTAACATGAATTAGGTACATCTCAAATTTAATCAAAACTAAGACTACATATATATATAAAACTATTTAACATAGTAAAGATATAATAAATAAAAAATATTTAGAAGATATATATGCCTGCAACTAAACTATGTATAAAAAGTACGTTTTATGAAAGAGAATAAACCATACAGAAATTACACTGATGCACTATGTGTTTTATTTTATCCATTTTTTCGGTGGACTTGCATTCTTCCAAATCTCTGGAAACCATTTTTATAAAGATTATGTGTTCTTCAAAACATACTTTTACAATCCCATGTAACTGCAATATATATATATATATATACACACACATTTCTAATGCTGTTTAAAAAGAACCCAAAAAATTCAGCAAAGGACCCCAAATAAATCTGAAAGAGTCCTTGAGACTCACAAATTTCAGAAGCCAGCATGACCCTTTGTAAAGAGCAATATTTTATGTTTTTATAAATTTATAAAATCAGCAGCTTACACAAGGGAAGCGGGTTTACCCGTCACCTCTGATAAAATAGGCTTGCACACTTAAAACTGAAAGTGGAAAAATGGAGCATTACATAGTTCTTCAGAAGCTAAGTGTAACTTTGCTGGAAACATTACTGTTTTCTAACTAATGTTAACCAAGAACATTGCTTTAATCACACGTTTACATCCAGTTTTAGACATAATGCGTTTTATTTTGAATTTTTGATTTGGCAGAACATTTACTATAACCATATTTCTATATAAGCTTTATTAAATTTAATATTCATTTTCATTGAATTTTAAAGGGTTAACCTTCCACAGAAATAATAAATGTGTCTGATAGAACAATGATTCTGTAAATTTTATGAATGCATACAATAAAAATTATTTTGTATATACTTAAATATAATAGGATTGTTTTCTTGCTAAACATTTTTTCTTTTGTGCATGTATGATTTTCCTACACCTTAATGTCACACCACACCACTGTGAGTACCACTTTGTATGATAAATTTAGACATAAACAAGCGATAAAGAGTGCATTGGTGTATGAAATCACTTGGAAAAAGTATAATTCCTATCAGAGAGTAGAAAGATTCAATTTTGAAGCATAAATTTATTTGTTCTGGACTAATCTTAAATAGATTACATGACAATATCACTTAAAGCTTCTGTGTATATTATAATAATTTTACATATATTTTTCCTAGTCTGAAAAAAAAAAATCTTGAAATGATAGTTGTATTTTTTTTTATGCCGAAAAGGGTATTTTTTTCTACTCAAATATAGTACAATTTTGCATTTTGACTATTTAAACTGGTATGTTGTTTAAAAAAAAAAGAAAAGAAAAGAAAAGAAAAGAAAGAAAAGGAACTGTTAGATATGAAAATACCTTTTTCACTTGCGAAAAAGTTGAATTTTGTTAATCAAATATTGGTTTTTATGGACTACGTATATTCTATAAATTAGTAATAAGGACTTTTAGTAATTTAACCCACAAACATGATATGCTTTAGAGTATTTTTCCAATATATAATATTTCAATTTAATGTAAATTTGATTCACATTGCTACATAAGAAAGTTGCTATTGAGTTAAATAAATCCGAAAAGACATTGAATTTGATGTAATAAATTTATAAAATGGATAATTTTTTCAAATTCAAGTGGTAAGTTCTTATGAACAAGGTGTCCACCGATGTCAGGAGGCTAAAATAGCATCATTAGTAGCCTCTGACATAAAAAAGTTGCCCGTTTAGTAACCATTTTCTTAATTTTAGTTGAAAAAATAGTATCATTTTTGAATGATTTTGTAGTTAAGAAATAAACATACATAATTTAGTTTCATTTAAGAAGGAATGAATAAAATAATAAATTTTAAAACTTCATGCGTTATATAACAGAGCATATAGTACCTTCATTAATTTCTGAACATTATCATATAAGGAAAGTACTGTCTTCATGAAAAAATTCAACTTTGAGATTTTGGTGTATTTACACATTTTGAGGTCTTCTGAATTCATTTATGCTATTTTTACTTTATGTATATATGTATGTGTGTATATG